>SJYA01001379.1:415624-492789 GCA_006410615.1 Neotragus moschatus | reverse complement strand
TTTGAATACAGAATTGGAAATATAGCTCTTAGGAATCTGGAAAAGTTCTAAATATTACATTTTGAAGATATGGGATTTACATTCATACATATAAATTTGGAATATCCTGTAGATTGTCTAGGCATAAAATGTAATATTGAAAATTTGGTCGCTCAGAGCCTCTGTGAGGAATACTGGTATTTCAGGGAAACTAAAGAAGGTGGGGGGCAGAGGAGGAAATGATAACTGGGAGAGAGTACCATCATGGAAATTAATAATATAAATTTTTAGATAGAGTCTGTGGTTAATAATATCATTTAGTGGAATGGAATCAAATAGATAAGACTGAAAGAGATCATTCGACTTAGCATGTTAGTTGATTTTGAAATTTAGGAATAGAATATTAATTGAAATCTTGGAGGAAATGGGATGGTTTAACTTGGAAAGCTACCAGTACTCCATCCTGAGCCAAGAGGATTAAGATACAATGAAGATAAAGATAAATTTTGAGGAGTCACTCATACCTAATTTCTTAATATGAGTGTTCAGGATATCTCTTAACTAAGAGGTTGGGTTAAGTTTTATAACAGTCTTTGGGACAATAAGGAAAGAAAGGTGTCTCGGCTAAGTAGAAAGTAATTGATACCAGGCACAATGGGTTCTGGGAACTCAAAACAGCTAATCAGAGTGTGGTTTTCACATATTTTGCACCATATATTTCACTACAATTGTGGACATTTTCATAAGTTGAGTAACTTTTGTAACTTTGCTCCTTGCTTGATCCTTTTTTTTTTTTTTTTTCGAATGTCTCCCCTTGTGGCTTTTGAGGAGGTAGTCTCACTGTATTCCCCATTCTTCTCTGCCATTCTTCTTGTTCACTGCCTCACTTACAGATGGTGGAGTAACCCAAGGTTCTGTGATTAGCCCTTTTGTGTGCTGTCTGTGCAGATTTAATGTGGGCATTCATCCATTTTCATGTTTCAGTAATCATGTATGTGTTGGTGGCTCAAGACACGTCTTTCTGCTTGGATTTCTTGAACGGACCTGTCCAGTTAACTCAACTGTCATTTGCCTGTCTTCATTTGAAGACTTATATCTCAAAGTTACAATGTCCGAACTCAGCTCAGATTCTGAATCTTGATCATCCATCAGTAACTAAGTGCTTTCATTTCTATTTCCTTAGTATTTCTTATGTTTTACTGTTAGAACCTTACATCTGTCCCTTCCTTCCCATTATCTTTTACCTGGATTATTATAAATTCTAGTTTCCTTTTGGCCTCATGCTGCCAAGTCTTCCTCCAAACCTCTGTCCAACTGGTCTTGATAAACTAGTAAACCTACTTGTCACTTCCTAACATAACCTTTCACTGAATTCCTGTTGACTCCTTAGGAGTTAGTATAAGGACCAACTTCATAGAGATCCTTGAACTCCTTAAATTATATGTAAGATTTCACTAAATTTTTAATAAGGCTGTGACCAGAAGTGTTTACGAACCGTTTGCATTTAAAATGTTTAAACTTTATTAAGATTCCATAATATAGAAGGTCTCTGCTGTACTTCTTTGCACAGTGTTTTTCATCTATTCAAATGTATCTATCCCCTTCTTGCTAGTTACCATTTTTTCCTTTGTACGCCCTGGTATCTGTTACACTTATCAAAAAATCATTAGGTAATGCAGTGCTCTTTAACTTTGATGCAGACTTTATTATGCATTTCCCTTCCTAGTGCCATGGGCATGGTTGTTGCTCAAACACATTCTCTGTTCAGAATTGAAAAGGAATAAGGAGAAATACGTGACAGCTCTTGCAGCAGGTGATGTCATTCTTCTATCAGTCTGAAATTTCTTGTAACTTCCTGAAGCCTTATCTTTCCTAAAATTACTGATGGTCTTTCTTCTATTTGGATAGACATGGTTGTTTTAGAAACAATATGTAGCAGTTAAGAGTAAAGACTGAAGTCAGATCATCTGGGTTATGGAACCTAGATTTGAAGCTGGCTCAGTCACTTAATGAACTGTAACTTTGGGTATGTCATCTGAGCTTTTTGTACCTCGGTTTCCTCATCTGTAAAAAGGAAAATAACAGACTCAGTTCATAGGGTGATAGGAGGATTAAAGTATTTCACAAAATATCTGCCACATATTATGCAGTCAGTAATTGTTAGCTGTTAAATAGAATATGCATCAATAGACATCCAATAGAAATTAAATGACTTCCCTTATAGCTCAGTTGGTAAAGAATCTGCCTGCAATGCAGGAGACGGGTTTGATTCCTGGGTCAGGAAGATCTCCTGGAGAAGGAAATGGCAACCCACTCCAGTATTCTTGCCTAGAGAATCCCTTGAACAAAGGAGCCTGGCAGGCTACAGTCCATGGAGTTGCAAGAGTCGGACACGACTTGGCAACTAAACCACCACCACCACCAATTACAAGACACTGTACGATAGGAAAAGTTAAGAATTTTGTCTTAAGGACTTAGGAATGGTCATTGTTAAAATTTTAATGTTAAATTTTTAACTTGTATTAGAGTTCAAACTCTTTATATTCCAACAGGAGTAAAGATTTGAGGAGTTAAAAAAGTTTTGGGAAGGAAGATGACATTCTTTTTTGATAGGTCTCCACAAAAGATCTTGGAATACTTTATTCTTTGTTCTCTTTCATGTTTTTAATTGGGTTCTAAGCCCATACTTTAAAAGAATTGGTTTTTCAGTATTTATAGTTTTTATTGGTGGCAGAAAGTTCCTCAATACTATGGAAGCTAAAGATCTTTCTCATTTATAGTAATTTTACCTTCTTTTGATTAGATGTATTTAAGATTAGGCAAAATCTGAATACTTAGATTTCCACTGACTCTGCCTATATCCCTCTGTATTTCATCTTGTTGCAGAGAAGTCTTTACTAGCATTAATAGACATTTTTTGTCTTCCAGAAATATTTTACATTGTTTAGAAGAATGGAGTTTATGCATAAAAGTAATAATAGCACATTAAAGGTTCAGTTGGTTAAAAAAAATGTCTTGGGAAGTGAGTGATACATTTATGTTCTTCAGTAGAGTTGGACTAACTTCATTCCAAATTTCACATATTAATTTAGTAACCAGGAAATAAATTCCCTTTTTTAAAATGATCTCTAAAGTTTCCTAAGACACTTATTACTTAGGGAATATTTCTCTTTAATTAGCACTCTCTTTATCAAATCCTTGCTCTACAAAAGGGAAAGAAAAAAAAGCATTTCTTACTTACATATTCGTATGATCCTCTGCACAGATTTAGCCTCCAGCCTGTTTGAAGATCATCGAAGGCTTCCCAGGTGGCTCTAGTGCTAAAGAACCTGCCTGCCAGTGCAGGTGACTTAAGAGATGCAGGTTGGGTCCCTGGGTCAGGAAGATCCCCTGGAGGCAGGCGTGGCAGCCCGCTCCAGAATGCTTGCCTGGAGAACCCCATGGACAGAGGAGGCTCACAGGCTACAGTCCATGGGGTCACAGAGTTGGACACGACTGAAGCAACAGCACACATGCACGGAGTGGGTCTTACAGGTGGGCAGGCTAGTGGTTTGCATTGCTTTGTCTTTATCTTGTTACATATCTTAATAATATCTTGCCTACTGCATGTACTTAACACAGAATTATGTAAAAAGTACTTAAAGTTTTTCCTCCCCATGTCTTACTTGGGATACACTAGGAGTATACTTGGTGAGCTACACAGAATCAGAATTTGGTGTTTGCTATGGCAAATTGATAGTTGAAAGTTGTTGAAAGTTGAAAGTTGTCCAGTCCCTAAGTCATATCTGACTCTTTGTGACCCCATGGACTGCAGCACGCCAGGCTTTGCTGTCCTCTACTCGCTTCCAGAGTTTGTTCAAATTCGTGTCCATTGAGTTGGTGATGCTATCTAACCATCTCATCCTCTGCTCCCTCCTCCTTTTGCCTTCATCTTTCCCAGCAACATTCCTTTCAAAGAGTATTCAGTGTTGATTTCCTTTAAGATTGACGGTTTGATCTTGCTGTCCAAGGGACTCTCAAGTCTTCCCCAGCACTACAGTTTGAAAGCATCAGTTCTTTAGTGCTCAGCCTTCCTCATGGTCCAGCGCTCATATCTGTACATGACTACTGGAAAAACCATAGCTTTAACTATACAGACTTTGTTGACAAAATGATGTCTCTGCTTTTTAATACATTGCCTGCGTTTGTTATAGCTTTCCTTCCAAGCAAGCATCTTTTAATTTCATGGCTGCATTCACCATCCACAGTGGTTTTTGGAGTCCTAAGAAAATAAAATCTGTCACTGTTTCCATTGTTTCTTCTTCTATTTGCCACGAAGTGATGGTACTGGATGCCATGATCTGCTTTCTTGAATGCAGACTTTCAAGCCAGCTTTTTTACTGTCTTCCTTCACCCTCATCAAGAGATTCTTTAGTTCCTCTTCACTTTCTGCTTTTAGATCGGTATCATCTGCATATCTGAGGTTATTGATCTTTCTCTTGGCAGTCTTGATTCCATCTTGTGATTCATCCAGCCTGGCATTTCACATGATGTACTCTACATAGAGTTAAAAAAGCAAGGTGACAATATACAGCCTTGATGTAATCCTTTGCCAATTTTGAACTACTGAACCAGTCTGTTTGTTGTTCCATGTCCAGTTCTAACCTGCATACAGGTTTCCCAGGTGGCAAGTAAGATGGTCTGGAATTCCCATCTCTTTATGAATTTCCACAATTTGTTGTGATCCACACAGCCAAACGCTTTAGCATAGTCTATGAAGTAGAAGTAGATTTTTTTCTGGAATTCCCTTGCTTTCTCCATGGTCCAGCACATATTGGCACTTTGATCTCTGGTTCCTCTGCCTCTTTGAAACCCAGCTTGTACATCTGGAAGTTTTTGGTTCACTTACTATTGAAGTCTGGCTTGAAGGATTTGGAGCAAAATTTTGCTCGCATATGAAATGAGCAGAATCGTATGGCAGTTTGAACAGTCTTTGGCTTTCCCTTCTTTGGGATTGGAATGAAAACTGATCTTTTCCAGTCGTGTGGCCATTGCTGAGTCTTCCAAATTTGCTGACTTACTCATTGAAGCACTTTTAACAGTAGCAGCTTTAGGATTTGAAATAGCTCAGCTGGAATTCCATCACCTCCACTAGCTTTGTTCATAGTAATGCTTCCTACTTATGACTCATTTGACTTCACACTCCAGGTTGTCCATTCATTTTTTTGTCTAGTTCTGTGTATTCTTGCCGCCTCTTTTTGATCTGTTCTCTTAGGTCCTTAGTGTTTCTGCCCTTCATGCTTGTCCTTGCATGAAATGTTCCCTTGATATCTTCAACTTTTTTGAAGAGATGTTGATAGTTGGCCTTACAAATAGCTGTGAAAAGAAGAGAAGCCAAAAAAGAGAAAAGGAAAGATATAACCATTTGAATGCAAAGTTCCAAAGAATACCAAGGAGAGATAGGAAAGCCTTCCTTGGCAATCAACACAAAGAAATAAAGGAAAACAATAGAATGGGAAAGACTAGAGATCTCTGCAAGAAAATTAGAGATACCAAGGGAACATTTCATGCAAAGATGGGCTCGATAAAGGACAGAAATGGTATGGACCTAAGAGAAGCAGAAGGTATTAAGAGGTGGCAAGAATACACAGAAGAACTGTACAAAAAAGATCTTCACGACCCAGATAATCATGAATGTGTGATCACTCACACTCACTTAGAGCTGGACCACCTAGAGCTGGACATCTGGAATGTGAAGTCAGGTGGGCCTTAGGAATCATTACTAGAAACAAAGCTAGTGGAGGCAATGGAATTCCAGTTGAGCTCTTTCAAATCATGAAAGATAATGCTGTGAAAGTGCTGCACTCAATATGCCAGCAAATTTGGAAAACTCAGCAGTGGCCACAGGACTGGAAAAGGTCAGCTTTCATTCCAGTCCCAAAGAACACTCAAAACTACCGCACAATTGCACTCATCTCACACGCTAGTCAAGAAATGCTAAAAATTTTCCAACCCAGGACTCAGCAGTATATGAACCGTGAGCTTCCAGATGTTCAAGCTGGTTTTCGAAAAGACAGAGGAAGCAGAGATCAAATTGCCAACATCCGCTGGATCATGGAAAAAGCAAGAGAGTTCCAGAAAAACATCTATTTCTGCTTTATTGACTATGCCAAAGCCTTTGACTGTGTGGATCACAAGAAACTGGAAAATTCTGAAAAAGATGGGACTACCAGACCACCTGACCTGCCTCTTGAGAAACGTATATGCAGGTCAGGAAGCAACAGTTAGAACTGGACATGGAACAACAGATTGGTTTCAAATAGGAAAAGGTGTACATCAAAGCTGTATATTGTCACCCTGCTTATTTAACTTAGATGCAGAGTACATCTTGAGAAACGCTGGGCTGGAGGAAACACAGGCTGAAATCAAGATTGCCAGGAGAAATATCAACCTCAGATATGCAGATGACAACACCCTATGGCAGAAAGTGAAGAGGAACTAAAAAGCCTCTTGATGAAAGTGAAAGAGGAGAATAAAAAAGTTGGCTTAAAGCTCCACATTCAGAAAACAAAGATCATGGCTTCTGGTCCCCTCACTTCATGGTACATAGATGGGCAAACAGTGGAAACAGTGGCTGACTTTATTTTTCTGGGCTCCAAAATCACTGTGGATGGTGATTGCAGCCATGAAATTAAAAGATGCTTGCTCCTTGGAAGCAAAGTTATGACCAGCCTAGCTGCTGCTCCTGCTGCTAAGTCGCTTCAGTTGTGTCTGACTCTGTGCGACCCCATAGACGGCAGCCCACCAGGCTCCCCTGTTGCTGGGATTCTCCAGGCGAGAACACTGGAGTGGGTTGCCATTTCTTTCTCCAGTGCATGAAAGTGAAAAGTGAAAGTGAAGTTGGTCAGTCGTGTCCCGACTCTTCGCGACCTCATGGACTGCAGCCTATTAGGCTCCTTTGCCCAAGGGATTTTCCAGGCAAGAGTACTGGAGTGGGTTGCCCATTGCCTTCTCCGGACCAACCTAGAGAGCATACTAAAAAGCAGAGACATTACTTTGCCAACAGAGGTCCGTCTAATCAGGGCTATGGTTTTTCCAGTAGTCGTGTATGGATGTGAGAGTTGGATTATGAAGAAAGCTGAGCGCCAAAGAATTGATGCCTTTGAACTGTGGTGTTAGAGAAGACTCTCTTGAGAGTTCCTTGGATTGAAAGGAGATCCAACCAGTCCATCCTAAAGGAGATCAGTCCTGGGTGTTCATTGGAGGGACTGATGTTGAAGCTGAAACTCCAAAACTTTGGCCACCTGATGCGGAGAGCTGACTCATTTGAAAAGACCCTGATGCTGGGAAAGACCGAGGGCAGGAGGAGAAGGGGATGACAGAGAGTATGAGATGGCTGGATGGCATCACTGACTCGATGGACGTGACTCTGAGTGAACTCTGGGAGTTGGTGATGGACAGGGAGGCCTGGCGTGCTGCGATTCATAGGGTCACAGAGTCAGACACGACTGAGTAACTGAACTGAACTGAACTGATAGTTGAAAGTTCTTTAGGTGAAATAATGAAGCTTTAACTATATTCTACCTGTTTTCTGATGATGTTTATCCAGTTTTATCTCATTCTAATGAGGGAACCAGAATACCTGCCCGAAAAGAATTGTTTTGCCTTTCCTAGTATGTTACTTTCACAGTTCATGTCTTCCCCTGGGATGGCTATCATTTTTTTAATTTGTTATTTATATGTTTACATTTGGTCAGGATGGAGAGTAATGCTTTTCGATTTAAAACGTTTTCATAGATAAGGTAACTGCATCTAATGGAAAATTGATATTTGGGGTTAATTTTGCTCATAATACAACAGAGTTTGAGATTGTGTATCGTTTAAAAGTATGGCATTCATCCAAGTTGCACTGTTACTTTATTTACATTTTAGTAGACTTCTATTTTTCTTAAAAAAAATTTTTTTTCTTTTCTTTTTAAAATTTTTAAGTTTATTGGCCTTTCTTTTGTCCAGAAGGCACCACTAGATCATTTAGGTGTATATGAGATGTTGCTGTTGTTTTTCCAAAGTAGTGATGAGCAGTAGCTCATTTAAACATTTTGTCTTACAAATAGGATCAAACATCTCTTACTCAGTTAAATTATTACTTGCTGATGAAGGCCTTCCTTATTTTTAATTGGGCCTTAAATATGGAAATTTTAAAAAAACGTATTTTAGAATTTCATTGACAGTGAATTTTTTTTAATTGAAAGGGACAAAAGACTATATTGTTCACCCTTTCTCTAGCTAATTTTAGTTCTTTTTGTTAGAATGTTTCAAGTTACTCTGTGTTTTAAATGTAGCAATAGGACCTGATGAATGACACCTAGTCAGTCAGTGCCTTACAACTGTTTGCAGAGTTGTTTTCTGAGAACAATATATTATATAGCTTTTGCCAATAAACAGAAAACAGAAGAGCTAATTTCAGTTTAGCAAGTATTTATTATGTAGTGTGTATTAGATATCTTAGAAAAGGGAATTGAGTTAAAACATGAATTTTCCCCATTTTACTGATAAGAAAACTGAAGTCCAAGAAGCATTGTGTGAGGTGAAGCTGGCATGGGAGCAGGGCATATAGATCCTGGTCTCTAATTTGAAACCAACTTTTTAACAAGACATAAGGCTGGACCCATTAAAAGGCATATGCAGTAATTTAATAAATAGTGTTTACTTGATGACTTGGGAAGGGCAGAAATGGACTGTAGTTGGATTTAGGGGATATTTAGGAGATAAAGTGTAGGACTTGCTGATGTTTTGAATGGGGAGGAGTTAGGAGAAGGATAGCTTCAGTGATGGATTTCTGGCTTGAAAAGCAAATGAATAAAGGTGTCTCCAAAGGGGCATTTAGGCAGTAAGTAAACAAGGAGGAAATAGATCATAAATTCAGTTTTTGTCCCTTTAAGACACCAAGAAGAGAGCTAAAGTAGGCAATTAAAAGATAGTTCTAGGGCTAAAACGAAAGACCTGGGCTGGTGATTATCATTTTAGGAGTTGGCAACAGTTGAAGCCGTGAATGTAGATGAGATCATCTTGGCAGAGCACAGCTAGAGGAACGTATGTGTGGTGTAGAAAAAGCCAGCAACGATGAAAAGGCCATTAAAAGAAGGGTCTTTCACAGAGGGGGAATGAGATGACTGGTTTAACCAGTGTTTTTAAGATTATACAGCAGAGAAAGGGAGTTTCTAGGATTTCAGCTCTAGTCATTTTACATGGTCTACTTGTCAAGTACCAGAAGTACATTAATGCATGGAAGTATTGCAAAATTGCACTTAGTGGTATCCTAAAAGGCTACAAAATTTGTTACTTTCTATGATTGTAATTGAATTATTTTTAACCATTTTTTTTGTTTTTCTCTACTTTCCAGACTGATTTTAAAAGTCTAGATGGATTGTACATTTTAAAATCTTAGCATTTAGTTCTATTCTGTGAATAGAAATGGTATATTTATTTCAAATCTGTACTTTGTTTGTACCTTTTTATTTGTGCCTCATTACCCCCCAACAAATAAGAATAAATTCAATTCAAAAATATTTTTCTACATAAATTTTTTCTCTACNAGTCTAGATGGATTGTACATTTTAAAATCTTAGCATTTAGTTCTATTCTGTGAATAGAAATGGTATATTTATTTCAAATCTGTACTTTGTTTGTACCTTTTTATTTGTGCCTCATTACCCCCCAACAAATAAGAATAAATTCAATTCAAAAATATTTTTCTACATAAATTTTTTCTCTACTTTCAGTTTTGTGTCCCCAGTGTCTAGGACATGACTTGCATATAATTGGTGCTTAATAAGTGTTTTCTGAATGTTGAATTAAGATTTTGGAAGAGTTAAAACAAGATTTTAATATTATATGTATTTTCTCTCATTTTCTCAGGATGGCTGGCTGTGGAGAAATTGATCATTCTATAAACATGCTTCCTACGAACAGGAAAGCAAATGAGTCCTGTTCCAATACTGCACCTTCNTTTCACAGCTGCAATCACCATCTGCAGTGATTTTGGAACCGCCAAAAATAAAGTTTGACACTGTTTCCACTGTTTCACAGCATTACCAAATTTTTAAACATTATTTTAATAAGACTCCTTTATTTGTGCATTGGATAGTTCACCTAAATTTCATACTACAACAGTATTATTTTATTAGCTAAACACTAAACACTTGACTATTAAGACTTTTCCTTTGACCACCATAGAATATTCAGTTATTGATCAAGTAACTTTTCTAGTACCTCACAAAAACTAATACTGCACCTTCTCTAACTGTCCCTGAATGTGCCATTTCTCTGCAAACATGTGTTCACCCAGGCAGTCTGCCTTGTAAGCATGTTTTCTGCTATCTTTGTGTGAAGGGAGCTTCATGGCTTGGAAAGCGATGTGCCCTCTGTCGACAAGAAATTCCCGAAGATTTCCTTGACAAGCCAACTTTGTTGTCACCAGAAGAACTCAAGGCAGCAAGTAGAGGAAACGGTGAATATGCTTGGTGTTATGAAGGAAGAAATGGATGGTGGCAGTATGACGAGCGCACCAGCAGAGAGCTGGAAGATGCTTTTTCCAAAGGTAAAAAGAGCACTGAAATGTTGATTGCTGGGTTTCTGTATGTTGCCGGTCTTGAAAATATGGTACAGTATAGGAGAAAGGAACATGGACGGCGCAGGAAGATCAAGCGGGATATAATAGACATACCAAAGAAAGGAGCAGCTGGACTTAGGCTGAACTGTGATGCTAATACCGTAAACCTAGCGAGAGAGAGCTCTGTTGACGGAGCGGACAGTGTACCGGCTCAGAGCGGAGCTTCTGTTCAGTCGTCGTCTGTGAGGCCCCTGATGTCAGTAGATGGTCAGCAAATAAGCCCTGCCACACCATCCCCTGATGCAAGCCCTTCTCTGGAAGACTCTTTTGCACATCTACAACTTGGTGGAGACAGCATAGCGGAAAGGAGTCACAGAGGGGAAAGAGAAGAAAAGCACGGATCACCATCTTCAGGCAGGGTACCAGCACCAGACACTTCAATTGAAGAAACTGAATCCGGTGCCAGTAGTGACAGTGAGGATGTATCTGCCCTTGTTGCACAACACTCCTTGAGCCAACAGAGACTTTTGGTTCCTAATCCAAATCAGACAGTATCTGAACGCTGACAGTATCTGGCCGCTGACAGTATCTGGCAGCGGGTGGAACAGTGAGTGTCAGATCTCGAAGGCCTGATGCACAGTGCATAGTAACGGAAGTTTAAATAAAAGTCTTCAGATCCATGCTCAAGATGAAAATGGTTATCTGTAAATTTCTGCCCACGTAACATTATACTCATCCCTAGTAGTGCATTTTGGGAGTTGGGGTGGGAAGGGGTATGGGAAGGATAGACCTGTAATTAAAATGTCTAGCACATCTCTTTTGAGAAATTTATTTAATATAAAGAACTTGGGTGTTAATAGTTGAGAGCTGTTTAGTAATAACGCACTTTTCTTGAGGTCTGTTTATTTTATAGTTTTTTTAAAATACCTTCAGTTCTTTTGGCCAGCGTGTGTGTATTATCTGTGCATTAATGGTCCTCATCTTACTACTGCATTGGTTCATATTTTTCTGCATGGATTGACATAAAACCATTACTAAAATCTGGCACCTTCTAGATATCTGGTATCAGTATGAACAGAAAGCTTAAATAACGTGAGAACAAATGTCAAATTGGGGTTTTAAAATAGAAGAATAACAACTACTTAATAGTAAAGTTACTGAAATGGAAATGTAAAGAAAACAGCTTATAGCTTATGTTTCAGAATCTTGTCTGTAACACACTTCATGGCGTTCTCATAGGCTTTGCTGTCTAGTCCTTGTAGTTAGAGGTTTCTCTTGATCCACATTTTATTTTGATTACAGACTTTATAATTTAATAAATACTAGAATTTATCAAAATTAATCTGTCTCTTGTTTGAATCTGGAAGGGAATGGAAACATTCTGTGGCCAAAGATCACTAAAAAGGCAGTGGTTTAAATTGGTGGTATATTCAGCTCACATGGTCACTTGCTCAGAAAAAGTTTAATTTCTTCATAGAGAAGATTTAAACAGTCTCCAAGGAATTTTCATGGAATAAATATGTGTGGACATAAACCTAAAGCCTGTTTTAAATAACTTGATAGAAGAGGCTATGTATATACTGGGTCTTCCTGGCCAGTCTTCATTAATGGCTAGCACTTACATGAATTAAATGGTAGGTTTATTTCTAAACAGCCTTAGNTTTAATAAATACTAGAATTTATCAAAATTAATCTGTCTCTTGTTTGAATCTGGAAGGGAATGGAAACATTTTGTGGCCAAAGAACACTAAAAAGGTAGTGGTTTAAATTGGTGGTATATTCAGCTTACATGGTCACTTGCTCAGAAAAGTTTGATTTCTTCATAGAGAAGATTTAAACAGTCTCCAGGGAATTTTCATGGAATAAATATGTGTGGAAATAAACCTAAAGCCTGTCTTAAGTAACTTGATAGAAGAGGCTATGTATATACTGGGTCTTCCTTGCCAGTCTTCATTAATGGTNCAGCTTACATGGTCACTTGCTCAGAAAAGTTTGATTTCTTCATAGAGAAGATTTAAACAGTCTCCAGGGAATTTTCATGGAATAAATATGTGTGGAAATAAACCTAAAGCCTGTCTTAAGTAACTTGATAGAAGAGGCTATGTATATACTGGGTCTTCCTTGCCAGTCTTCATTAATGGTTAGCACTTACATGAATTAAATGGTAGGTTTATTTCTAAACAGCCTTAGTAGACACAAACTGACTCAACACAAAATGTAGAATCTACAGCAAGGTTGGAAATGTTGGGTTAACTTGGTAATCCAGAATTTGATTCTGCAGAAAAGAAACATGAGTTTATCTTCTATATTTTCCTAAATCAAAACAGCAGGATCATGATGAAGCATATGCAAATTGTCTTTAATACAACTTATCAAATGTGAGTTGAACGTTACAATGGCAAATATAAACTGTCACTAATAGTCACCTTTTACCTCTTGTGATAAGATTAGGACTTGATTCTTTGACTTAGATTTTTAAGTCTATTACTAAGATCATAAAAGTTTGTCATCCATTATTAAATTTACTTTTAAGTATAGCTAGTTATAAAAGAAAAGATGGCTACTTAGGGGAAAAAAATAGAAATCTGATTCATGTGTAACACCATGCTTCATGAGTCTCTGATTAAAGAAAATTTGATTACTACATAAACTATAGTAACTGCTAGCTTGGAAATTCTGGTGCATACAAATCAACTGGCCAATTTTGTAGAGTCAACAGACTTTTTGTATGGTGGTCATCATTGTTTTCATAGATAACCAAAAATAGAAATTATTTGAAACTTCAAATAAGGTCCAAATTTGTAGAAGGGTGGCGTGAGGAGCATCCGTAAAAGAAGGGCCAGTCCATGACCTCTTTAGTGCAACTGCATGGAGCAGAAGAAAAGACTAATCATAACTTTGCATATCTTCCTGTCCCCTGAACCCCTTTCCACTTTTGTTCTCTAAGCTTCATTACATTATTTTTGTAAATTATTTCTAGGTTAAGACAAGACAAAGACTTTATGAGAAAGAACACCAGGAATAGGTTTTGTGTAGTTTTTCCTTTCAAAAACTAGTCTGGTTATAGCCTAATAACCATCATGGGAATCTGGGAATTAATGATTATGTTTAAGCCAAAAGTGTGTATTTTAGAGGTTCAGAATCACAAGAGTTCAAGTAGTCAAACAGTTGTTAAACTAATACTACAAATACTAATATTACCTTCTAAGTAGTTTTGACGTTCATATTGGTATCATTCAACTTTTATAAATATTATCATTGGGGTTTTAACTTGCGCTATGTTAAATTATTTGTTAAACTTTCCCTTCCTAGCAACAGCCTCTAAATTTGCTGGTCCACCCCAAACTGTTCCTAGAAGATCTCTCTCAGTCTGCAATGACTCCTCTAAACAAAGCTCTCTGCAGCAAGAAACAGATTTCTTCAAAGCTCTGATTACTTCTGGTGGCCCTTTTATAAACTGCTGTAGCCACTCTTGTGCCTCTTGGAGACATTCGGTTTCGTCTGAAGACTTCAAGATGTCCTCCACCATTCCTATATGTAACGCTTTTTCTGAATCCAGCTTGAGGGCCCCACTTAATACTTTGAGAGCTTGTCTACTGCCGATGATCTCAACCAGCCGGGTGGCACCACCCCAGCTTGGTATTATGCCCATCTCCTTGTGGACAAATCTGATCTCGCTCTCTGTAGTCATTAATCTGCAAGAAAGAAAAACACTCATTGAAAGTATGTATGCTTTTTGACCTGAAATCTCCATAGATCTTTATAGGTAGCTGTGTCATTAAAAATAATGTTCAAAAACCTGGCTAAGTACAGAATTTACTACACGGCATTTAGCACTTCTGTCTGAAAACAAGGTCACCAATCTTGTGTGATCTTTTACTCTGCATATACGAATCTAATCTTTACGTTTATCCTGAAAACCCAATCTAAATTGAGTGGTAGCCTAATGAGAAAACATGGATTAAAGTGAATATATGGGAGTAGAGTAGGAAATGTCAGGTGCATACTTAAAAAAATGTACAATAAGCTAAAGTCAGTAGTTCTCAGGGTAAAAATACTGTTTTCTAACGGGATTTGTTTTTTAACGCCACTCTTCCCACAGGTATTTACTAAGCTCTACCAATGCCAGGTGGTCTAGATGCAGGACTACAGGAATGACCAAAATAAAATCTCTACTCAGTTGACATTCCTGTTAGGAGAGAAAGACACTAAACAACAATATGATGTCAGTGGTGATAAATGCTACAAAGAAAACGGGGCAAGGGACTAGAGAATGAGGATACATATGTTGGGTGTGTGCCATTTTATATGGAAAAGGCCTCTGAATTTTTGAGCAACTACCCAAGTGAGTGAGCAATGCAAAATTCTGGAAGGGAATTCCAGGAAGAGGGAATTACAAGTGCAAAGGCCTTGAAGCACAACTGCTTAGTATCTCTGGGGACCAGGCTTACATAGCAGGAATAGAGCCAACAGAAATGGATGAGATCAGAGTGAGCTTATAGGCACTTGGATAGGAGGTCAGATTTTATTTTTTAAATGTGAGGCTCCTTAGGAAAAAGCTGTCCAAAGGAGTAATATCTGATTTATTTTGTAAGAGTTGCCTATTTAGCACTTAACAGCACACCAACTATTTAAGGAACTTGATGTTAACCAATCCTCAGAACAACCTTGGAGGTACAGTAAATATGCTCATTTTGCAGACGGAAACAGAGGCAACAGATTAAACAGCACACCCAAGGCCATGCAGCTATAGCAGGGACAGAATTTTAAATCCAAGTAAGTTAACCTCTTAATCTCCCACTACATACAGTAGGTAGCTAGACGAGAGTGGAAGCAGGGATGCCAGTAAGAAAGTTGACAGGGGCTTGGGTTGGACTTGAGAAGGATAATTTCCTACAGCAGGGATTCATTTTCCCCAACTACTGGGACTTTTACGTACAGGGTGATTAATCAAGTGGAACAATAAAAGGGAATAAACAGACAAGTAGGCATGGCAATCATATTTACCAATTAAATATGTGTATGTTGTTATTAATAGGCTGCATAAAGCCACAGTGTTTGGGGAATGCAGACTATCAGTATTTTGACTGCATGCCTCAATGCATTAAAATCTAATTTGGCCTAAAGGTCATGTCTGAATTTTAACTTTTTAGGAAAAATTATTGCTTTCAAGCTACTCATTACAAAAATGAAGACTAAGTAAGTTCTGCATTTCCCAAGTGTTCAATGCCCAGCTGCAGGTGGTTGGTTCTTTTAGCACCAAGAACAACAGACTCTCAGTCTTTGACCCTTTAATCAAGAGAAATATTCCAATAGAGAATTCTCACAAAAGCCTATTTACTAACCCACTGGGAAAGAAGACGTTCTCTTTGCAGCTGTGAATTCCTATGAGGGAAAATCTGCCTCAAATATGGACCACTGCTTTTAGAAGCAAACAGCCATGAAAGTAGTAGTTTTCAGTAAATAAGTTTCAAATGAGAGGGAAGAAGGAACCAAGTGTCTAAAGAATCTGAACTAGCCCCAAATTGTGAGGGAAGAACAACTTCGTTAAACAGAAATCAAGGTCAAAAGAAAGTAGGAATTACAGTAATGTCTAATAGAGTTGGAAGTAATATGATTAATATTGAAAATCCTATAAAGCTTTTCACAGATAAAACTGTCTCTGTTTCTAATTACACCCTGGAACTGACATTGATGGCTCAGAGCTATGTCTACAATACAAAGAAGGACTATGCCAGGAAAAAATTCACTTAAAATCATCTGAACATAAAAGCTGGTTAAAGTCCTAGATGTTGGGCTAATGCAGGTGAACTTATGACAACAAAAGTTATTATGTATAAAGCATATATATATTTGGAATTGCTTCTAAAGAATGACATTTATTATCATCTTTAAAACCACCATGTGTAGTGGTTTTCCTTTTGCCATGTTTTATAAGGTGAGGTATCACTTGTAAAGGACGCTAACAAATCCTGAGGCTGTCCTTGTATAAATACCTGTTGTCATCAAACTCTGACATCCATTCTTTATACGTCATGCCTAGGGTGTACTTGTGAACTGAAGTGCATATTACATGAGTAAATAAGACCAAAAATTTTATTAGTGACAAAAGAACACAAAATAACAATGAGAGAAATATGGGACATTTAGATGATAACCTTTCACAAGACTCTTTATTAATCTAAAAGTTCAGGTTTAAATATAAAATTTTCAATGGTGATAATCAGAATTTATGAAGAAAATGTCATATCAACAAGATATATCCAAAATTAGAAACTTCCTAAGAGCTCTTTTTATAGGATTATATACTAATTCCTGCTAGTTTAGATGCAGTTATCTGGTACCACCTATAATGTAGTTTATTGCAAGAGATAATCTATTAATCTATGTAGAAAACTGGAAGACCCAAATCTAAGATTCTGAAGCCTTATAGCAGACTCATTAAACCATATTAACTCCCTTATTTTGACAAGTAAAAGAATTGTAAGTACCCTCTGACTGTTAGTGTCATTATCATTGGCAAGGGTGAAAATTTCCTGTGACACCCACTGAGAGGGGTGATGAGGAAATTAATCTAAATTGGATATACCTGGTATTGTGGTAGGGATGTATCAGGAGAAACTAACCATAACTTGGAAAAGAGTATCTTTTGGACAGGTGTTGCAAAGTCAATGTTGATATCTGAAAGGACTGTTCATTTTGCTACTAATTTCTGATGAGTTTAGCTATAAGTTTCAGGACTTTGAACAAAGGTATTCAAGAAAAACAATTATCAAATTGTACTAAAATAACTTTTTAGTAAAAGTTATTTTTTTTTTAAGTGTTAAAAATGTTTATTATTAAAGAAAGGTACTTTTCATGAACTCCATGTCAAAGAAACGAGAAACACATAGATAATTGCACTGGGGAAGAGTATAGCTTAAGCTAGACTACCAGGCCTAACCACTAGACCAGCTGCATTTTACACCTTGTAAAACACAGAAGAGACCAAAGGCTCAATGGTATAAAGAGGATGAGGAAGGGTAGAATATTTAACATCCCTGGGCCTCTGTATGGTGTCCAGCAAACAGACATAAAGATAATATTTATGCCTTAGAATTTCTATGAGTAATACAATAAATGTGTTAATATATGAAAGTTACTTAAGACATATATACGCCACAATTCTGTTAATCCCAGAGGAACTTGCTTATATATATTAAAAAAAAAAAAAATCAGTGTGGGACTTCCCTGGCAGTTCAGTGGTTAAGACTTCACCTTTCAGTGCAGGGTATGTGGCTTTGATCCCTGATTAGGGAGCTAAGATTCTAACATGCCTCCTGGCCAAGAAATCAAAATATAAAACAAAAGCAATATTGTAACCAATTCAATAAAGACTTTAAAAATGGTCCACATCAAAAAAAAAAAGTGTAAAGTTTTCTGCCTCTGCCACATCTATAGAACACAGTATTATTTATACTTTTATTTGGTATATAAAAATTATATATTTTATAGCCTCACCATACACATATTACATTCTCTGTGTACTATCTTTCATTATTATCAAGTTGGTTGCCTTAATAGGTAAGTCGCTACAAATAATAGCAGTGTTTCTGCTAGAATGGCATTATAAAGTTTTTTCCTGGACTAAAGTCATTCAATCCCTAAAGTACTGAAATGTAAAAGAGCTATACTTGCACTGGAAGCCCAGCAAATAATGATACATTACCTTTCCTCAATATCTGTTAATGGAGTCTACAAAATACATACAATTCTTAATTTCCAAATAAAGGTAGAAATAATCCTGTGTTCTGTATAGATATGGCTGAAGTGGAAGATTCCAAGTTGATTTTTTAAAAAAAACATAGACATATACCTAAGACTAACTTAAGGAATATTAAATATTTAAAATTTTAAAGACAGCAGTCCTGTTATAAAATTAAATCACACGATATCATAAATTTAAAGTCTGGAATCACTGATTTAAATAAACTTTTAGGGTCAGAAATTGCTGGTCGTTTATATGACATTAAGAACCAAATACAACAAAGCAAACTGTAGTGACATGGGGAAATATGGTAAGTAAGCAGCAACCTCTTGGACCACAAACAATACTTTTCAGAATCATGCCTTGAACACAGACGCTTGCTTGTTTGTGCGTGTACCTTCCTGGCATTTTCTTCCTCCTGTTGTCTACCTGCCATCACATCACCAGACAAATTATAGAAAATAGAGGGAAAGATCTCAAAGATCCTTGCCTTATCTCACCTTTCTGATTTCCTTCTCTCAGGTGATTGGTCTCATCAGGCTCCATGTACTTTATGTAAAGAGACTGCTTGATTAAGAAAGTACGTGGTTGAATGACGCTTTTTCTATTTGTGCATTTGTGTGTGATGGTGGTGGTACAGTGAGAGAGAAACAAACAGGAGAATGTTTGGGGAATATAAACTCTGATTTTAATATTCAGCTGTAATCCTAGCATGCTCAGAGAAGGGGATGTTCTTGATAGCACAGGCTCTGAAGTAAGACTTTCCACATAACACAGTGATAACTACAGAAAAAGCAGCATGCACAAGAAATGTGACTGCTTCCTGAGGTGGACACCTCATACTCAGAGTACAGGCACTGCCACAGCAAAAATGGAATTTGCTCTTTAGTGACTCTGGGATGTGTTGGTTGGGGGTGTGTATGCTTGTTTGTGTGCACATCTGTGCAAGTATGAATATTATGTTGTATTTCATGTTTGATTTATTAGGGTAGTATTTTAAGAAAAGGGCTATGTACAGTAGCTCCCTTGGGACAAGCCTGTTTACAGCTCCCTTTCTTTGTAATATACTTTGAACTAATAGGTAGCAGCTGGAAATGCTAATACCTTTGGCTGAGAGTTATTTATATTCATGAAATCAATGTTCAAGATTGAAAACAAATTAAATAGCAGGCTCTAAATTGCATAATTGAGAATTTTATTCCTCTAGGGAGATGATAGAATAAAAATGTGTTTTTCATCCAGTGTATAAACAGCAAAATCTTAAAATACTCCAAAGAAAAACAAAAAGAAAATGCAGATAATTCACACAGATACACATCAATAAACATATAAAAATGTATGCCCCACCAAAACCTTAAAAAACACAAAATTTAATTTTTTTTTTGTTTACCAAAGTTAGAAGAGAGCTTTTAAAAGAGTAATACTCATTGTAAAATATGATGCTCTCAAATAGACACTCATACTGCTGGTCGTAGCATAAACTAGCAGACACTTTCCTGGAGGGTAACTTGGCACTATATATCAAAACTCTTAAACATGTTCACATTCTTTGACCTGAAGTACTTAGTAAGTATCAGGATTTATAGAATAAATCTAAGAAAATAATCCAAAATGACAAAGCCTTACATATAAGGCAGTTACCACAGCATTAATCATGATAGAGAAAAATTAGAAAGAGCCAGAAGAGGATATTTTAGTACATCCAAACTGATGGAATATTTTAAAAAATTTTAAATTCATATTTTTCAAGTATACAAGTGATATGGGAACACTATCCTTAAATATAAACTATAGGTCATATGATCCTAATTTAAAAAAAAAGAAAATTATATGTAAGCACACTGCAGTGCTAATGCTAATTATCTTTGGCTGCAACTTTAATTTTTATGCTATAGCTAACTCTATATTCTTAAAAAATTTTAATATACAGTGATGTATATTTTACTATTATAATATTTACAATATGTTCAAAATAAGTTATTTTCAAAATAATCTTCCCTGGTGGCTTATATGGTAAAGAATATGCCTGCAGTGTGGGATACCCAGGTTCGATTCCTAGGTCGGAAGGATCCCCTGGAGAAGGGAATGGCTGGCTACCCACTCCAGCATTCTTACCTTGGAGAATCCCATGGACAGAGGAGCCTGGTGGGCTACAGTCCATGGGATCACAAAGAGTTGGACATGACTGAATGACCAACACACAAAGTAATCTAGAATGTTGCTATTCAATGTGTGGTCTGTGAACCAGCATCAACTCAGGCTTCACCCCTGAGATGAAATCAGAACTGCATTTCAACAAAATCCTCAGGTGATTCATATTCACCAGAATGCACACAATGTTCTTTTACAATTAGCACAATAAACATTTTTAAAGTATCATCTGTATTACTTTCTATTGAGGTTATCACACAAACTTAGTGGCTTAAAAAACATTATCTCAGTTCTGAACATGAAGAGTTCTGACAACTAAGTGCAGTGCATGATCCTGCAGTAGAGGAAATGTCCAGGAGTGCTATAAGGACATCACTGCCAAACTGACACAATTAGAACATGGATAGCCTATTAGACAAAAGTACGGCATCAATGTTAAATTTCTTGCATTTGACAACTGTGTGCTGTGGTTATATAAAGAACACTCTAGTTCTTCATTAGAGTATAGTAAGTTACTATATGGACTTTTGCTGACAAAGGTCCATCTGGTCAAAGCTATGGTTTTTCCAGTGGTCATGTATGGATGTGAGAGCTGGACCATAAAGAGAGTAGGCTGAGTGCTGAAGAATTGATGCTTTTAAACTGTGGTGTTGGAGAAGACTCTTGAGAGTCCTTTGAACTGCAAGGAGACAACCAGTCAGTCCTAAAGGAAATCAGCCCTGAATATTCATTGGAAGGACTGATGCTGGAGCTGAAGCTCCAATCCTTTGGCCACCTGATGTGAAGAGCCAACTCATTGGAAAAGACCCTGATGCTGGGAAAGATTGAAGGCAGGAGGAGAAGGGGATGACAGAGGATGAAATGGTTCAATGGCATCACTAACTCAATGGACAGGAGTTTGAGCAAACTCCGGGAGTTGGTGATGGACAGGGAAGCCTGGCGTGCTGCAGTCCATGGGGTCACAAAGAGTCAGACACAACTGAGCAACAAATAACTAGTTCTTAAAAAAAGAATATATATTTATGTGTGTGTTTGGGTGTATAAAGGAGTAAAAGGGTAAGATGTTTGTAGCTTACTCTCAAATTTCTCATAAAAAATTACATATATATGTGTCTGTATATATATAAAACATACTATACACACACACATAAGAGGTGAAAAACAGAACAGCAAAATGTTAAAAATCGGTGAAGTTCCATTATAATATGGTACAGGGAGTCTTTGTCCATTCCACAGCTGGTTCCAGGATCCCTCACAGGTATCAAAATCCTCAGATGCTTAATTTCCTTATATAAAATGGTGTAGTATTTTTATATAACCTGTACACATCCTCTCATATAGTTTAAATTTCTCTAGATTACTCATATCTAATTCAGTGTAAAAGGAACATCAGTAGTTACAAGCACATGGCAAATTCAAGTTTTGCTTTTTGAAATTTTCTCGAATTCTTTTCCAAAGTATTTTCAATCCTTGGTTGACATCTTGAATTTGGAACCCACAGATACAGACAGTTGACCGTAATTTCAAACCAAAAGCACAATTCCAATTTCTCTCTTATACCAAATTAAGTAGCAAAAACTGAATAACAGACAATTAAACTGATGACGTTTCTGACTGCCAAAAGTTGACGCTGAAAACTCAAGCAGTCTGAGTTTGCAATTTTCTATTTTCTAAGATATTTCTGAGAGATTTTCCTTCCTTTCCCCTTCCCTCTCCCAGCCCCTTCCTTTTGTTGAATGATACGGCATAAGACAAGGGGAATCAAGGAATGAATGTTTTAAGTACCTCCTAATGTATACTCTAGAATCTTGAACTTGAAACTAATCTAAGAAACTATAATATAATAACACATTAAGTAATTTTTGGATCTATGAACCTTTATCAATTTGGTGTATCTAAACAAGTTTAAAAAGATGCAGTTCACAAAGGTAACTTAGAGTAACAAAGTTACCAACTTTAATTGGTGATCAAATAAGAATATAAAAGTTAGCAAAAAAAAAAAAAAAACAACCCCAAAAATGGCAACTATATTTTCTATGACAAGCCCTTGTGATGGAGGTAGAATGGTCCCACAAAGAGGCCTAGGCCCTAATCCCAGCTCAGTCCAGTCAACCTACTGACTTGGGCCTTTTGTGACCAGGTTTAGAGAACTCAGTTCAGCCCAGCCAGATTTCTAACCTATATATCTGTGAGATAAACAGGTACTGTTATAAGCCACTAAATTTGTGGTGATTTGTTATGGCTGCAATAGAAAAGTAATATTCAAATACATGTTTTCTTAATTTGTGTTTCATTTAATCAAGACAAATTTAAAAGTTAGATGATTTTATCACAGTTCTAGCTTTTTATTTCCTCATCAATTTTGTCACTAAAGAGAAACATAATGTTTGACTGACTAGTTTTTGAGCACTGTGGAATGACAATTTTTAAGTTACCAGCTTTAGAAAATGTTTTTTACAAGCCATTTTCTCTAAGCAAGTTTTACATGAAAATGATGACTCAACTGAAGGCAATTCAATATGAGAGTCTATATATGTTACGTAGACCTGAGTGTTTCTGACGTATTAATTCATTACATGTATTATCAGCTAGTGCTTAAAGGGTTTCAGGGCAGGGAGTGGGGTAATGCTGGAACACTGTATAAGCTCACTTATTAGGAATATTCATATTAAAAATATTTCTAAAAAAAAAAGTATTTCTCATCTCCTGAAATAGTATCCAGTTTGTTATAGAAAATAACCGACAGAGCAATGGTAAAGTTAGGTGGACGATCAGCTAGAATAATTTATACTGGTTTATCACAATCTTGTAACTAGTGGTTAGTAACGTACTTCAATTACACAAGCCTATCTATTAGCCTTTATCTTTAAGAACTCTTGTACTGAGTGTGTACATTTAAAAGAGCTGAATAGTCTAGGAGAGTTTTTCACACTTCTATTGTGAAGGACCAGTTTCTATGTTTTTAAAACATCTCGTAAATTGTGAACCAAGAATTTTATAAAATGTAATAAAACTGTATTACTAAAAATACTAAACGAAAAACCAAGACACAACTTTCTTGANGATGGAGGAGCCTGGTGGGCTACAGTCCACGGGTCACAAAGAGTCAGATACGACTGAGCGACTTAACTAAGGACTGCTGCTGCTAAGTTGCTTCAGTCACGTCTGACTCTGTGCGACCCCATAAACGGCAGCCCACCAAGCTCTCCTGTTCCTGGGATGGGAGACTGCAGCCTACCAGGCTTCTCCGCCCATGGGATTTTCCAGGCAAGAGTACTGGAGTGGGTTGCCACTGCCTTCTCTGAACTAAGGACTAAGTAATCTTTAATTATTTTTTCTGTGACTTTGCCTTTTGTCCTAAACCCTAACTCCACCCAAACACAGATCAGGAATGAGTATAAAAGATGAAGCAAAAGTCTAATAAACGCTTAAAGATGAGCACACAACTCTGTGTTAGAGGGTACATTTTGTCCAGAGTACATCTATAAAGTTTTCATTTTCACTTACTTTTATGTAGAGGATTTTTTAAGTATAATAATGTATACTTACATATACTTAGGATTCTTTAGATATATTACATTATACTAAATATATTCTTTATATTTATATATCATATAATTATATGTTTAAATGATATACTTCATAAGTACCTTTATTTCAGGGTAAAGTGAAAAAAGCATTTAATCCTTTCACATACATTTTCTATTTAGTCTCATATTATTCATAAAGCCACTATAACTGCTTCCTCCTCACAGAATGAAAATGTAGCTTCCTGATAGAATCTGCAATTAGGTCCATATAGTCAAAGCTATGGTTTTTCCAGTAGTAATGTATGAATGTGAGAGTTGGACCATAAAGAAAGCTGAGCATTGCAGAATTACAGCTTTTGACATGTGGTGTTGGAGACGATACTTGTGAGTCCCTTGGACTGCAAGGAGATCAAACTGGTCAATCCTAAAGAAATCAGTCCTGAATATTCATGGGAAGGACTGATGCTGAAGCTGAAACTCCAATACCTTGGCCACCTGATGTGAAGAACGGATTCCTTGGAAAAGACCCTGATGCTGGGAAAGAATGAAGGCAGGAGGAGAAGGAGACAACAGAGGATGAGATAGTTGGATGGCATCACCGACTCGAGGGACATGAGTTTGAGTAAGCTCCAGGAGTTGGTGATGGACAGGGAGGCCTGGTGTTGCATGCAGGCCATGGGGCTGGGCGACTGAGCTGAACTGAATACAATCTGCACTGATGACAGCAGAGGGCACTGTCATGTGAAATGGCCAGTTTTTGTTGTATACAAGAATCCTCGTCAATTCGCAAGTACTAGTTTTCAAAGGGGCTTCCCCAGGTGGCGGTAGCTCAAAGGTAAAGAATTTGCGTGTAATGAAGGAGCTGCAGGTTCAATCCCCAGATCGGGAAGATCCCCTGGAGGAGAGCATAGCAATCCACTTCAGTACTCTTGCCTGGAGAATCCCATGGACAGAGGAGCCTGGCAGGCTACAGTCCATAGGGTCACAGAGAGCCAGACACAACTGAAGCAACTTTAACACAGTTTTCAAAGAGACTAGGATCTTTGTAATTTGTTTTATATACCCAAACTATTTTAAAATCTCAATTTATTTGTTTTATATACCCAAACTATTTTAAAATCTCAATTTATTTGAATACAAAGTGACATGTTTCAACTTATAAACTGCAACCTGAGTCATAAATTTTAAAAAGTTACCTCTTTTGCATGAATTAGCTAACTGACTCTCCTCATAGTATTTCTATTAGTATGCTATTTATATTTAGTTCAAAAGGAAAATAAATAGACTATATTGGTTAGAGAATGGTTATAACATAACTATAAAGGAAAATGAGAAAGTAATTATAAAATTTAGGGTAATACTTTCTTACAGATGGAACTGAAGGGGTAATGACAGGGAGTTCAGGAATGCTGATAATATTTCAATTCTTGACCTATAAGATGGTTACATAGCTTCCTATTTTTGTAGCAAGTCATTAAACTGACATTTATGTTTATACAGAAACATGTTTTATACACACAAAACCAAAATATAGAAAGCCTGACGAAAACTGTATCATTCCTATAAAGTACAGCTGCTTGTGTTAGTCACTCTTTGTGACCCCACAAACTAGCCTGCCAGGCTTCTCCATCCATGGAATGCTCCAGGCAAGAACACTGGGGTGGACTGCCATTCCCTTCTCCAAAAGTACAGCTATCCAATACTAAAAAGAATTCTAGGATTAAAGGGTTAATTGATACCAAATAATTTTCTCTAAATGAATTCTCTCATCAGCTCAAAATCCCCACAAAGTTTCTACAAATCACAGTAGAGACAGGGTCTCAGAAAACCTCTTGTCATTAGTAAGAGGAAGACCCAAACAGACCCTTTCTCCATTCTCTTTACTGTTTTGGGTTTTTTTTTTTTTTGGTTCTTTTCATGTATAATTCTTGTCACTCTTAAATTTTCATATATTTCCTTCGCTGCATTCCCCGGGGACTTTGTTAATATGGATTTTTAAAAAAATCATTTTAACTTTTTGAAACACACAGCAATGAAGTAATTATGGAGTTATATTAGACTGATTATCTACTTTAATGATATGACTGGCAGAAAAAAAATATTTGCTCATCGATCATCTATTTAAAAATATATTAAATACCTATAATTCAGGCAAAGAAATAAACTGCACATGTTAATTATATTTGTGCAAGGAGTAATACAGTTCTTACCCTACCTGAAATCACACGCTGTAGTGACTTCTGCTCCTCCACCCAACGCCCGACCTTGAACCAGTGCAACACTTATTAAAGGAAGTCTGTATATTGAAGGGAGAAGGAAAAATGGATGTTAATATTTTACATTCTGATATTAAGCTACAATATTTTAAAAACTTGAGATATAAGAGAAACAAAATTATTGGTCTATGTTTATGAAAACAAGCACACCTCAAAGCACAGTAGAATCATTAGCCTGTAAATCATGAGAAACAAACAGTATAATAATGAAAATAATTCATACCAAATGCTGTGCAAACATCAAAGTGAAGGTGTTAGGAACTAAGTCATATCCGATTCTGTGCCACGCCATGGACTGTAGCTTGCCAGCTTCCTCTGTCCATAGAATTCTCCAGGCAAGAATGCTGGAGTGGATAGCCATTCCCTTCTTCAGGGGACCTTCCTGACTCAGGGATCGAACCTGGGTCTCCTGCATTGCCATCCTTACCATTCTGAGCCACCAGGGAAGCCCCAAACTGATCAACATACCTCCCCAAATCATTATTTATTTTAAACTATAGGCATATTAACTTTCTTCCAAATAAACAGTTGTTTCTGTATAATGCAAGCACACCTCATTTTTTTGTGCTTCATTTTATTGGGCTTCCCTGGTGGCTCAGCTGGTAAAGAATCCACCAGCAATGCAGGAAACCTGGGTTCGATCTCTGGGTTGGGAAGATCTCCTGGAGAAGGAAAAGGCTACCCTTTCCAGTATTCTGGCCTGGAGAAATTCATGGACTGTATATGGTCCATGGAGTTGCAAAGAGTCAGACATGACTGAGCAACTTTCACTTTCACTTCTTGTGCTGGATTAGGCTTTGGCTAACAGTTAGCCAAGTTGTGAATGCAATGTAAAAGTTCTTGAAAGAAATTAAAAGTGCTCCTCCAGTNAAATTCATGGACTGTATATGGTCCATGGAGTTGCAAAGAGTCAGACATGACTGAGCAACTTTCACTTTCACTTCTTGTGCTGGATTAGGCTTTGGCTAACAGTTAGCCAAGTTGTGAATGCAATGTAAAAGTTCTTGAAAGAAATTAAAAGTGCTCCTCCAGTGAACACGTGAAAGATAAGAAAGCAAAACAACTTTATTGCTAATAGAAAGTCTTATTGGTCCAGATATTAGATCAAATTACCCACATTTCCTTAAGTCAAAGCCTAATCCAGAGCAAAGTCCTAACTCTCTTCAGTTCTATGAAGGCTGAAAGAGATGTGGAAGACATAGAAGAAAAGTGTGAAGCTAGCCTCTGCTAGCTTATGAGGTTAGTTTATGAGGATTCAGGAAAGAAGTTGTCTCCATAACATAAACATGCTAGGGGAAGCAGCAAGTGCTGATGCAGATCAGATGTCAGCTGCAGCAAGTTATCCTGAAGATCTAAGATAATTCAGGAAGGTGACGATGCAGACAAAACAACCTTATATTGGAAGAAGATGCATTCTAGGACATTCACGGCTAGAGAGACGTCAATGCCTGGCTTCAAGGCTTCAAAGGGCAGGCTGACTCTCGTTTTAGGGGCAGCCTGTTACTAGTTGAAACTAAATGCTCATTTACCACTCTGAAAATCCTAGGGCTCTTAAGAATTATGCTCAATCTACTCAGTTCGGTTCAGTTCAGTCACTTGGTCGTGTTCAACTCTTGGCGACCCCATGAATTGCAGCACGCCAGGCCTCCCTGTCCATCACCAATTCCCGGAGTTCACTCAAACTCNTAATGCTATCACATACTTAACAGACTACAGTAGAGTATAAATAAAACTTTAATATGCACTGGGAAACCAGAAAATTCTGTGACT
This sequence comes from Neotragus moschatus, assembly GCA_006410615.1. NCBI lineage: Eukaryota > Metazoa > Chordata > Mammalia > Artiodactyla > Bovidae > Neotragus > Neotragus moschatus. Next base: position 464,745 of record SJYA01001379.1, on the reverse strand, counting down.
TGCTTTATTTTGATACCACTTTGTTGTGGTGCTGTGATACCCAACCTGCAGTATCTCCAAGGTAAGCCTGTATACAGGCTTCCTTGGTGGCTCACATGGTAAAGAATGTGCCTGCAATGCAGCAGACCCACGTTTGATCCCTGTGTCGGGACAATCCTCTGGAGAAGGAATGGTAACCCACTCCAGTATTCTTGCCTGGAGAATTCCATGGACAGAGAAGCCTGCCGGGCTACATACAGTTCATGGGGTCCAAAGAGTTGGACATGACTGAGTGACTAACTAACAAGCTTGTAGAGAGCTCCTGGAACTTCTAAGCACCTGACAACTGGGAATTATTCAGTGTGCTATAGTCTTAGTCCATTTTTGTTGATAGCAAATTATAGATGGGAACATTAAGGCTGTATCAAAAAGGAAGAAATGTGGTATGGAAGGTTCCTACCAAAAATCTTTTTATTCCTCATTGAAATGATCCAGAGACTGATCCTACATAAAAGAATGGTTCTGAAGTAAAAAGTCTTCACCTTTCATGTTTGCAAAGACCCATTTTGCAGAACTGTGTATTAAAAGGTGAATTTAAAATGTTTCAAAAATATATAATTTTTTGTAGGTCTAACCAAAATGAAAAGATACAGGCCTTAAGAAATTACACATTTCTTAACACACACTGCTTCCAAATAAGGATTACCTAAAGAAAAAACTTTTAAGATTTACTAAAGAAAAGGTCGAATGTGGTAAGAAGTAGGTGAGTAGGAACTAATACAATGAAGATCACTCTTTCTAGACTCTTATATATAAAGAGTAACAAAAATACATTCATGTCCAATAAATAAATGTGCTAAACAAGTATGAATGTCCTTAGTTTCCCTGAATTTTAACTTTTTTTACATTCAAAATATGGGAGCAGAAAGCTAATCACCCCAATCATGTCATAGTTTGTAACCCCAAATGCATAATGACAGGAGCCAAATTTTTTCCCTTTTCTTCCTCTTCTAGGTGCAAAGTGAATCTATCTTTCTCAGAAATATGTAAAAGCTTTCTCCAACTGGTAACTCTTTTTCTCTCTCCTTGTGGGTACAGATCCCTTCAGCAGACATTCTACTAATTTTGAAGATTAGGCCATCTTCATGCATCTTTTCTGCTGTAGTATCAGTATTTAACTTTCACATGTCTATCTTAAATAGATCCGGATTATAACTAAATACAAACTCTTTAGGGAAAAGAGCTAAGTCTTAAACTCTTTTTTCCTCTCAAAGTTCTTATTTTTTAAATATTTGTATGTACCTCACTAACACCTAACTATATGACTGTCCTTGATGGCAAAAATAAATAGTTCATCATTAGAATAAATATGAACCAGAATATATGAATATTGAATTCATATATTCTAAATATGAATAGACTATCAGTGACTTTTTTAACTAGTGCAAAGCATAGCCTAATAAAGAGTTATTTGGGTTTTTTTAGAAATTGTGTTCTTTTTTTAATTATTACCTTTTTTATTTTTTAAATTATGAAAATATAACTCACTTATAGGAGACTTGGAAAATACAGAACAAAGTTACATACAGTTCTACTATATATTACAATTATTTTTTTAATAGATAAAGATTTTTAGTTGGAGTTTCAATATCAAACTCTCAAAAATTAATGGACTGAACATACAAAAAAGTAGAAGAATACAGTAGACCTGAAAGGCACCATGAACCAATTCAACATAACTAAGATTTATACAATTTTCACACAACAGGAGGATACAAATTCTATTCAAGTTCTCATAGACTATAAACTAGGAGGCTCCGGAACATATCCCGGGACATAAAACAAGGTGCAAAAATTTCATGGTCTAAAGGTACCGAGATCAGAGTCTGTTCTCTTACCACTGTGGAATGATGCTAAAAATCAGTATCAAAAGATATTTGAAAATAACCCATGTATTTTCAAGTACCATGTGACATTTACCAAGAGAGATCTTTGACTTAGCCATTGAAAGCCTCAAGAAAGTTGGAAGACTGAAAAAACATGGAGGGTGGTTACAGAGAAGAAAGCACAGAAATCATGTTTTGACAACAAAGATACATTACCTCATAAATCGTGTTAAGGTGTTTTGCATGAACATGCATACGGCCATTCCATCCTTTAAATAAGAATAAACACAAAGATACAATGTAAATGTTTTACCTAAGAAATTAAAAAAAATACTTTTAGGATTTAGAAAGTAATAGAGCCAAAAACCATGAAATTTTTAAAATGAGGTTTTCATTTAAAAACTCTTTGAAGCTGTCTGAAATGCAAATGATATTGTATTTATTGTGTTGATCTTCAAGGGTTCTTTGAATTCAGCTTTGTATGAGGTATTACCATGGACTTAGGTATAAGAGTCAGGTCTCAGCAAAGTGTAGAGTTCTATTCAGGGTAATTTGGAAGGACAAGGCATAAGACATACCCACCTATTATCCCAAATTCTGATCCCCTAAGAATATAAACATATAAAATATAAAAACCAAATTTCTTAATGGTAGTATAAACTCACTGCCTCTTCTTTTTACCCTCATATACTTTCTTAAACCAAGTATGATGTGGTCTTCAGCCTTCTCTCAAAAGACTTTCCTCAAAGGTTTCTAACAATCTCCTATTTGTTAAATTAAATGGCTTTTCCTTATTCTCATCTCCTTCTGTATCTCCATAACATATATAGCATCTTCCTTTGATCAGTTTTTTCATTTTGATAGTCTCAGTTTCTAGCGACACTTCAACTCCCAACCCCCTTTCTATTTCTTTGATTACTATATTCTAGTTTTCTTCTTTGTCTCTTTTTTATTCAGCTAAATACATGTTACCAAAAATCCAATCCATGATTCTCTTTCTCTCCCTAATCTACAATTTCTTCCTTGGAAGTCTCATCCATTCCCATTGGTTCAACTAGTGTTTCCTTTAGAGTACCAAAACCTGCTAAGAAAATTCACATTCTGCCAACGTTTCAAATTTGGCATGGCAAAACCAACTGATTATGAAAAAGCTGACTTTTAAACCGAGTATCACCACATTATAAAATCATAAACTTGAGCAAGTCATAACAATGAACTTCAGTTTTCTTACACAATAAGGAAGGAACGAAAAATTTTAAAAACTTGTTCCATTTGATTTAAAGAATGGTTAGAAAGATGATGTACCTCGATGCTTTGTAATAGATCACAGAGTTCTGAATTAACAGGAATGGTTTTTCTAGTCCAAGAGGTTCAGAATTCTTGGCATTATCTTTAACTCCTCCATTTCAGTTTTCCTGTGTTTGCTGAGTTACCAAGCATGTCTCCTCAATCCTTCTTTTGAAATATTTCCAATTTAAATCCCTTCGTCTTCTATTTTCACAAGTTTGAACTTGTGTTACTCATGCTTAGATTATTACAACAGCCTTGTTTCCTAACCGGCCTCTCTGTATTTAATATCTTTTTCCTCTGTAATGTATCTTGCATCCTGCCTGAAAAACCTTCTTATAGGATAATAATTTCATATCACCAATAAAATAAGGTCAGAATTCCTTGGGAAGGATTGATCCCAAACTATTTTACCAACTTTATTGACTACTGTACCCTTCAGTCAAGCATCCTAACTTCTTCTGCAACAAGCTATTTGCCATTCCTTTAACACCTTTTGTTCTATGTCTTGGCTCACGTCATTCCCACTGTTTGGAACAGCTGGTCCTTTTCTCTACCTATTCCAAAGAATGCCTGAATCAAATATTTTTTCAACAAGACTTTCTAAATCCCAGAGTAACAACTTTTTCCTTTTGTGTTTCTGTAGTATTTTCCTTTTTCTAACTTAACTAGAGAATTTTTAGATTGTATACACTGTGTTTAGATTTATTATTAGTTACATCATCTATTCAAGATAAAGATAGGGAACATGATCAGTACAATGTGGCCCTGGTTCCCAGTCTTCAAAAATCTTGTGAGAAAAAAGAAATGCATCATGCATCCAGGTATAGTACATTAAGTATTCTGAGAAATGCTTAAACAAGCTGAGAACAGTGGCAAATAAGAAACAATTCAATGGGTTGGAGTAGCGGAGGAGGCTTTATAGAGGAGAAGAGGAGATGGCATTTGCTAGATAATTTGAGGCTGACAAAACGCATTCTTTATCCTCAGAAGCTGGCAGTGTAATCAATGTTCTGCATATAGTATGTGCTTGTTGAAGTTAACTGACTCAGATGAATTTGAGATGGAGAACTAGGTTGTTTCACAAAACAAAGGCAATCAATGAGTAGTAAAAAACAGTACAATACAGCTGGGAAGAATTTGGGAAGGGCCAAAGGAGGGAGGAGACGCCAGCCCGTAATATGTTCTGCCAACCTCCCAGAAATCCTTTTGCTGGATAACATCGAGACTGAGAGATGTATGTGCTGCCAGGAATCAGACCAAATATGGATATAAGTAAGACGACTGGAAAGCTAACTCCCAGTTACAATAAAACCTGAGACCAAGAGCCATGTGGCAGAGCAGTTGTCCTGGGTTCCTTTACCCTGCTGTTCTCTGCCTGGGCACCCGTTCCCAATAAAGCACTTTGCTTTGTCAATATGTGTGTCTCCTTGGACAATTCATTTCTGAGTGTTAGACAGGAGCCCACTCTTGGGCCCTGGAAGTGGTCCCCCTTCCAGTAAGAGAACCATAAATGAGCCTTCCCTTTTTTCCCTAAGTGCCTGTTGTATGAATTTACTAATTTCCTCAAAATACACAGAAGGGTTTTGAGAAATTTATAACAGCTTGTCTACAAATCAATAAAGTCACAATGGAGCTGTACAATAATCACAGCAAAAGCAAAGAAGTTAGACAAGAACTTTGAGGTTGCTGTGAAAATTTAGGCAACAGAGAAATAGGGGGCAACAGACTGGCAGAAACTTAACAAAGGAAGTCACTGGACGAAGGAGGATACTATCTTCAAAGTACACAGAGAAAAATACAGGTGTCTAAAAGGCCAAATTTTTCCTCAAGGCATCAAATCCATTCACTGCAGAGTAAGAAGGTTTTTATTTCCCCCTATCTTAAAGCTTCAACTGGACTTTTCCTTCTGTCCTCTGAAAAGACTTCTCAGAGTCTGCAGAACATCTGCAGCATCAAGTCACATCTTAGAAACGGGTTAATACTGCACTAGATGATTTTCCTCTTTTATTCTTTTTTTCCATTCCATAACTTTTCAGGGCTAATTCATCTCTCTGCTTGGACCATCTTAATGAAAGATTAACTGTCTAATAGGAACAATTAGGGACTTCCCTGGTGGCCCAGATGGTAAAGAATCCGCCCGTAATGTGAGATACCTGGGTTCGATCCCTGGGTTGGGAAGATCCCCTGGAGAAGGGGGATCTTCTGGAGAAGCTACCCACTCCAGTATTCTGACCTGGAGAATTCCATGGACTGTATAGTCCATAGGAGTGCCAAAGAGTCGGACATGAGTGAGTGACTTTCACTTTCTTTCACTAGAACAGTGAGAGCTTTTTTAAAAAAAAGGGTATCAAAATGAAACCAACCTCTTGAGACCAGGTCCTAAAGGAAAAAAAGAAAAAACTACTGATAGATGACTGTTGATTCTGAGTACAGGAGGGTTTCAACATATTAGTCTGAAAACTAAAATACTGCCTATCCTATCAGTAAATAAAGGATGGAGCAGTCATCAGCGATTACAGTCAACCCCGATGGTGAGCCCTGAGGGAGCTTAGAATGGAAACAAGGAATGTACCCCCATTGAGCAGTCGCCACTCCCAATAGTGCAGCTTGAGGGAACTCAGGATTGAGAAAACAGGATACTGGCCCCTTCAGCTGAGTTACTTACCAAAGGAAATGATTTCAGTGGGCCCAGACTCTTGAATCTACCCATACACAGAAAAGCGCTGAATTCCTTAACTTCAGATGTCTGGCTTTCTTTAATTAACAATAATCTCCTGACTGCTTGCCCTCTGCTGCAAAAACACCCATATCTTGGCTACCCTTCACAGCCTCAGAGCGATTTCTCAGGGTTATGAGATACTGTCTCCCCTTAGGTTTGAAGTCCTAAGAACATCCGCAGAATAAAATGTTAACTCGCAGCTTCTAGGCTGCCCGTCTTCTTTCAGTCAACAAGTCTACTTCCTTTAGTATTTGGTAATTTTCATTAGCAAAATATTTCTCAAAGCTTTGAAAAAACACAGTGGCAAAAACATCAACATAATTATCTTTTTCCAAAAAAGGCATTTAATAATCTTTTGAGTACCTTATTAATAATCCGAAAGAAAAGCAATTCAATTACTAAAATCATCATCTGTTTTACTTATCCATTCTCAGAAGCGTGAATTCACAAAACAAGCAGATGCAGTGACACATCTCTGAGAACAAAGAGTAAGTATGCGAGATAAAAAGAGCTTTGTTCAGAAAAAGGCTGTATACAACTTTAAGTCATGTTAAGCATCTCAGAATCTCTTAGCTGTGAGGGACAGGAGTGTTCATACGTGCAACTGCAATTCATAAACATGTATGAGCCTAAAAAATCACAAGGACATTTAAAATTTCAGTTTTACACAATTACAGTTACTTTTCAGGCATATAGGAATAAGCTCTATATGAGAAATGGAAACAATTATCAGGAATTTTATTTAAACTGTTTCTAGTTCTTATTAATTTGAAAGTCATCATATGACAAATACACCGTGCATGCATGTACATTACACGTGTGTGCTAAGTCACGTCTGACTCTTTTACAACCTCATGGACTGTAGTCTGCCAGGCTCCTCTGTCTATGGAATTTTTCAGGCAAGAATACTACAGTGGGTTGCCCCTTCCTCTTCCAGGGGATCTTTCTAACTCAAGGATCGAACCCATGTCTCCTGCATCTCCTGCATCGGCAGGTGGGTTCTCTATCACCATGCCACCTGGGAAGCCCAATATTATCCATAAAGAGAATTTATTCAAATTATTTATTTCTATGCTATATATTTCCTATGATCATGACTAAAGATATTTCATAGAACTACAATAAAGGATTCACCTACACAAGACAATATTTTGAAATAAGGTATTTTAAAGCCAATCTCGGCCTGAAAAATAACACACTGTAAAGCAGAATCACAATTCCAGGATTTTTGGTTTTTTTTTTTTAATCAATATTGGCAGATGTGCGTGACTACAAGGGATGGACACCTGCAGTGCTATTTAAACACTGGGGTCACATCACCCGAGTTCCCAGCTGTGGATCAAAATCCACACTCACTCTACTGCAAACATTCAACAAGTTATCTGGAGAAGGTCCTCACTGGAAAGAATAAACTTTATTAAGTGATATCTTATCTGAAGTCTGATATTTTCCTACCTGATTTATATCAGGCCCACTATATATATGTGAAACAATTAGCATGTTTCCACTTGTAGTTTTTACATATATAGCAGAAAAAAAAAATGCTGGCCACATGATCTAAAGAGACAGAAACAACCTTCTAATTAGAAGAAATAAAAATCACCTTTAGCATTTTTAGGGATGATTTCCTATCTGACTGAAAAGGTCAGGCCACTCAAGGTGGCTCTTCCCTGGCTTTCTGTACGTCCCTTCCTCAACCACTGCCTGCTTCACTTACACCCTACTCACATGGCTGGCCTTCCTCCATCCCTGCAAGTCACTGTCCTCAAAGGTGTGGTGAGGGGCATTTTGTTAGTTTCCCTGGTAACCAATGAGCCAACATGAAGCTAATTCCCCTCATAAGTGGCTCCCCTTTTCCATGAAGCAAAGACTGTCCTGGCCTGTCTGCCATAGCTGGTGGGGTGCTGCTTCAGNTAAACTGTTTCTAGTTCTTATTAATTTGAAAGTCATCATATGACAAATACACCGTGCATGCATGTACATTACACGTGTGTGCTAAGTCACGTCTGACTCTTTTACAACCTCATGGACTGTAGTCTGCCAGGCTCCTCTGTCTATGGAATTTTTCAGGCAAGAATACTACAGTGGGTTGCCCCTTCCTCTTCCAGGGGATCTTTCTAACTCAAGGATCGAACCCATGTCTCCTGCATCTCCTGCATCGGCAGGTGGGTTCTCTATCACCATGCCACCTGGGAAGCCCAATATTATCCATAAAGAGAATTTATTCAAATTATTTATTTCTATGCTATATATTTCCTATGATCATGACTAAAGATATTTCATAGAACTACAATAAAGGATTCACCTACACAAGACAATATTTTGAAATAAGGTATTTTAAAGCCAATCTCGGCCTGAAAAATAACACACTGTAAAGCAGAATCACAATTCCAGGATTTTTGGTTTTTTTTTTTTTTAATCAATATTGGCAGATGTGCGTGACTACAAGGGATGGACACCTGCAGTGCTATTTAAACACTGGGGTCACATCACCCGAGTTCCCAGCTGTGGATCAAAATCCACACTCACTCTACTGCAAACATTCAACAAGTTATCTGGAGAAGGTCCTCACTGGAAAGAATAAACTTTATTAAGTGATATCTTATCTGAAGTCTGATATTTTCCTACCTGATTTATATCAGGCCCACTATATATATGTGAAACAATTAGCATGTTTCCACTTGTAGTTTTTACATATATAGCAGAAAAAAAAAATGCTGGCCACATGATCTAAAGAGACAGAAACAACCTTCTAATTAGAAGAAATAAAAATCACCTTTAGCATTTTTAGGGATGATTTCCTATCTGACTGAAAAGGTCAGGCCACTCAAGGTGGCTCTTCCCTGGCTTTCTGTACGTCCCTTCCTCAACCACTGCCTGCTTCACTTACACCCTACTCACATGGCTGGCCTTCCTCCATCCCTGCAAGTCACTGTCCTCAAAGGTGTGGTGAGGGGCATTTTGTTAGTTTCCCTGGTAACCAATGAGCCAACATGAAGCTAATTCCCCTCATAAGTGGCTCCCCTTTTCCATGAAGCAAAGACTGTCCTGGCCTGTCTGCCATAGCTGGTGGGGTGCTGCTTCAGGACTTTGCTTCAGACATGCGAGCTCCCCCTTTCCACTGGCCCACTGACAGCTGTCACTGACTCCAGACTCTTTCTTTGGTCTTGCAGCTGGGCAAGAGCAGGCTTTCCAGGCCTGAGAGTATAGCCCAACACTGACTTATAACAGACCCACAATAATCTATCATTACTACCTCATTCTATCTTTATAGTGTCTTTTGTGAACAGAATAAGATGTCTAGCAACAGAATCATTCTGCTGCTGCTGCTGCTAAGTGGCTTCAGTCGTGTCCGACTCTGTGCAACCCCATAGGCGGCAGCCCACCAGGCTCCCCCCTCCCTGGGATTCTCCAGGCAAGGACACTGGAGTGGGTTGCCATTTCCTGCTCCAATGCATGCAAGTGAAAAGTGAAAGTGAAGTCGCTCAGTCGTGTCCGACTCTTAGCGACTCCAGGGACTGCAGCCTACCAGGCTCCTCCATCCATGGGATTTTCCAGGCAAGAATGCTGGAGTGGAGTGCCATTGCCTTCTCTGTACAATCATTCTAGAGGTGAAAAATTATAATCAAATGACCTGCAGGCCCCATAGTAAAATTACTCGTAAAGCCTGAGTAAGAATCCATATATTCAGATTGCCGGCTTAGTATTCTTGATAGTGATAGAGTAAAGGGACAAAGCAAGTGGTTAAATATTTAATCCCAGGAGGGGATTGTAAATAAAACCGAAGTGTGGGAGAGCCAGTAAGTTAATGATCATTTAAGACAGCAGTTTTGCTTCACCACGAAACCAAACAGGCTTCCTTAGCAGCAAAACCATGCAACAGACATATAACACATGCCCCAAAATAATAAAATAACAGTGGAATGAGACACATCTCCTGCCCAGTAAGCTCAGTAAGTTAATGATTTCTATGATGTGGTTCTCTATACACAGTAAAAACAAAAATATAAGGAAAAGGTGATATTACACTGAAACCTGAGATGATTTACCATACTTTAGCGTATGTTAGCATCTTTTTGCTCATTTCCATTGCACCATGACAGTGCCAGTTTGACCACATAGGGACAAGAAAAATCCCCCCACCCAACATAGAGGAGGAACTATAAGAAAGACAGTGGTCTTGTCCCTGTCTTCACTTTTCCTTAGATTATAAAACTGTAGCCCACTCAGTTCTTAGGCTGGCACCCTCCTGCCTGCCAGAAAATGCTGAAACCAACTTTCAAATACAAATCTATCAAAATTACAAAGAGAGATCTTTCTCATAGATACTATGCAAATTGAAATCCTTATACTACACAGAGTGGTACAAGAGCTGTCCAATAACATTAAAACATTACCTACATACAGTTCACATTTATCATTAAATGGTAACAGATACATTTTTCTCCCTTTTCCCTCTCTCTCTCTCATCTGCTTTTTTTTCCTTTTTCCTGACTAGGGAATGTTAGTGGGGGGCTGAATTCAAGAAAAACAGCTTCCGTGGAGGACAAATACTGACAGATGATTCAGACTGCTTTTCTGTCACCATAATTCAAAAGCAAATGTTTCAACTCCCAGCATTTGTTGGAGCCTACCAAGTGCCAAAGCCATGCTAAGTATTTTATATATGTACCTCATGCAAAACTCCATATCATGAGACGCTAAAGAGCTTCCACTTAAAAAATTCACATCCTTGCTGGTTTTAATAGTGGACATTTTATTGCTAACCTTCCTGTCCTTCATTTTTTTCCCATTACTTCACACTATTACAAGCTAATCTTTACAATGCAAAACAAAAACTCTGATCTTTGGAAAACTATTAAAGAATAGCTGTCATCATAATAACCATATAAGTAGAATATAAATATCTTAGCCATAGATGGCTGACAAACATGTAGAATCTACTATATAATTCATATAATACTTGCCTCTGGAGTTCCTAGTGCTTTCACAGCATTCAGATCAGATCCCGAGGAAAAAGTATTTTTTGCCCCACGGACAATGAGACCTTTCCCCTCTGTCCAATTTTCCAATTCAATCACTTTTTCCAGAAGTTGTAGCATCATAACACCTGCCAGAGAGGGGAGGAGGAATCACATACACATAAAATATTGGACAAATAGAAATAATTTAGAAACTGTAAGGTGTCAAACAAGACACTTAGATCACAAATTTTGCAAATACTGAATGTCTATCAAATGCCTATAATGTTGGTACTGAGTATATACGAAGGAGATAAGCATGACAGTCTCTCTGCTTTAAAAATTTACAGTTTGTTAGTGATCTCTCTCTCCCCCCCTTAATTAAGAAAATATATGGTAGGTAGGGAAAAAAAGCTGGCCCTGAGTATGAGAAACATATACCAGTAGTTAAACTCATCTTATGGACTCTGTGAAATAAACATAAGAGATGAAATGGACCATGAAGAGTATCTGCTTGGGTGATCTTCAGGCAAGGACCTGAGAGTTGTGAAAGTAGGGCTCATTCATCTCAACCCAACCCAATCCCATTACTCTAATCAAAGTAGCTCTGCTTGTATTAGTTTTAAACACTAGGCATCAAATTAATACTTGTTTCCATTTGAATAAAGAGCTTTACTGATATAAATCATAAAGTACAGCTATTCAGTAGTTAGTTAAAATTAGTAGCTAGCTACTCTAAAATCTCTACAACAGTCTTACCTTTCTAATTTTATTTTTGTCTAGGCTCATATAAAAGTTGCCTTTTATTCTCTGAACCAATTGAAGGTATGGAGCTGCATTGTCCAGTGAAGTAGCCAGCACCCACATGAAGTCCCCGAGCACCTGAAATATGGCTAGTCTAAACTGAGATGTGCCAGGAAAGAGCTCTCGACAGGAAGCCCCTTCTGCCTTGTCACTAACCTTAGGCCAGGCAACCCCATCCTCTACTCATCTCTGGCCTTAGGCACACCTATCAGATCTCTGGATGACACAATACATTGCCTAACCTGTTGGTTCTTTCCATAGATCAGATAAGTAGAGATGAAGAGTAAGTAACAGAGGACAGATCTCTTCCCTAGCTGCTTCTTCAGAAATCTCAAGAACAAATCCGTGCAAACAAACTGTGTGAACGAGAGCATCTCAAGGAAAATCATAAGAAGTCAACAAGCCAGCACACAGTGGGGGATGGCAATGACTCAGACACCTTATCTCAGTGACTGAGATTATGTCCCCTTTTTCCTTTAAAACTTTCATGGCTCAACAGAATCTTCAGAGGTGGTTTTTGTGGGACACTGAGTCCACCATCTCCCCAAACTGCCAGTATTCTGACTAAAAGCAACTTTCTTTCCTAATAACACTTGTCTTGAATGCTGATTTTTGAGTAGCAAGCAGCCAGACCCAATTCGCTAACAGTAGTGTAAAATACATAGCAGATTTCAAAGACTTGTTATGAAAAAAAGAGGAAAATATCTCATTGATGCTTTTTATATCAATCACAAGTGGCAATATTCTGAATACACTGATTAAACACAATATTATTAAAATTAATTGAACCCTTCTTTTTCCTTTAAAAACAGGGCTACCAGATATATAGCTGACACTTGCATTATAGTTCTATTTGTTAACATTAATAGCAAGAGATATCTCTGAATTCTGCTGAGTGTAAAGAAAAGTCATCTTATGTTTAAAGGCTCATCATTGATGATTTAAAAAGTTTACAGTCTATCGAATTATGTCTATAGTTATGATTATATAAAGACACATAAAACTTTATTGGGATATTTTTGAACCCAATATTTCAAATGCTACTACAAAATATAATTCACAACCCCCTCCTTCCATGAAGCATATAACTGATAAACAGAGAGTGCCAAAATCACCTTGAAACATGAGTGCTGGGCAGTCAGCAAGGTTATTTATTGGCTTCTGTATTACATCATGATAGAATAACGCAAATTTGAGCTTTGGCAAAAATTACAAATTATCCAGGTCCTGGACCTTGAGGTCTCTTAAATGTAAAATTCTTATATGCCAAGAGTGTTGCCTAGCAATAGAAAGTATTTACTTGTATCTCAGAGTTAGAAAAGGGACAGCAAATAGGCAAGTGCAGTGTTTTCACTGATTATTAGAATTACATGGTTAAAATGACAGTCTTATTTTAGTTCACAAAAAAATTAAACTAAATTTTTTTTTCATTTTAGGCTTTTCTCTTTAGTTTTTAATCTTTGAAATATTCTTCCTTTCTTTTGTCTCCTAGTGACAGCTGAACACAAATGAAGTTATTAAGCACTTAAAATTTCCATGGAAAAAATAATCAAGCTCAATTTGATTGATTTTATCAACATCTGTATTCATATATTAAAAAAATTAAAATATACACAATTAGTAAAAAATGTTCCTAGTTCAAACAAGACAATGGTGACCACTCTCACCACTATTATTCAACAGAGTTCTAGAAGTACTTGCCACAGCAATCAGAGAAGAAAAAGAAATAAAAGGGATCCAGAATGGAAAAGAAGTAGTACAACTTACTGCTTACAGATTACATGATAGTATACATAGAAAATCCCAAAGATATTATCAGAAAATTACTAGAGTCAATCACTGAATTCAGTAAAGTCACAGGATACAAAGTCAATCAATACACAGAAATTATTTACATTCCTATATACTAACAATGAAAAATCAGAAAGAGAAATTAAAGAATCAATCCCATTTACCACTGCAACAAAAAGAATAAAATACCTAGGAATAAATCTACCTAAGGGAGACAAAACAGTTGTATACAGAAAACTGTAAGACACTAATGAAAAAAATCAAAGACAACATAAACAAATGGAGAGATATACCATGTTTTTGGATTGGAAGAGTCAATATTGTGAAAATGACTATACTACCCAAAGCAATCTACAGATTCAATGCATCCCTATCAAAGTAACAATGGCGTTTTTCACAGAACTAGAACAAAAAAAATCTCACAATTTGTATGGAAACACAAAAGACCCTGAGTAGCCAAAACAGTCTTGAGAAAGAAGAATGGAGCTGGAGGAATCAACCTTCTTGATTTCAGACTATACTACAAAGCTATAGTCATCAAGACAGTATGGTACCCACAAAAACAGAAATACAGACCAATGGGCCAAGATAGAAAGCTCAGAGATAAATCCACATACCTATGGGCACCTTATCTTTGACAAAGGAGGCAAAAATATACAATGGAGAAAAGACAGTCTCTTCAATAAGTGGTGGTGGGAAAACTGGACAATCACATATGAAAGAATGAAATTAGAACACTTCTGAACACCATACACAAAGATAAACTCAAAATGGATTAAAGAACTAAGTATATGACGAGAAACTATAAAACTCTTAAGAGGAAAACATAGGCAGAATACTCTTTGGCACAAATCATAGCAAGATCCTCTATGACCCATCTTCTAGATTAAGGGAAATAAAAACAAAAACAAACAAGGGGAACTTTATAAAACTTAAAAGTTTTTGAATAGCGAAAGAAAGGTATAAAGACAATAAAAGACAACCCTCAGAATGGGAGAAAATAACAGCTAATGAAACAACTAACAAAGGATTATCTCCAAAATAGATAAGCAGTTCATGCAGCTCAATACCAGAAAAACAAACAACTCAATCAAACAGCAGAAGACCCAAACAGACATTTCTCCAAAGAAGATATACAGATAGCTAATAAACATATGAAAAGATGCTCAATGTTGCTCATTAGAGAAATGCAAATCAAAACTACAAGGTATATCACCTCACACAGGTCAGAATGGCCATTATCAAAAAACTACCAAAAAATAAATGTTAAGAGAGGGTGTGGAGAAAAGGAAAGCCTCTAGCACTGTTGGTGGGAATGTAAACTGGTACAGCCACTATGGGGCACAGTATGGGGATTCCTTAAAAAACTAGGAATAAAACTACCATATGACCCAGCAATCATACTACTGGGCATACACCCTGAGAAAACCAAAACTGAAAGAGACACATGTACTCCAATGTCCACTGCAGCACTATTTACAAGAGCTAGGACATGAAAGCAACCTAGATGTCCATCAACAGGGGAATGGATAAAGAAGATATGGTACATATATATGATGAAATATTACTCAGTCATAAAAAGGAATGCATTTGAGTCAGTTCAGTTCTAATGAGATAGATGAACCTAGAGCCTAATATACAGAGTGAAGTTAAGTCAGAAGGAGAAAAACAAGTATTATATATTAACACATATACACAGAATCTAGAACGATGGTACTGATGAACCTATTTGCAGGGCAACAGTGGAGACACAGACATAGAGAACAGACTTGTGGACATGGTGAGGGAAGGAGAAGCTGGGGGAATTTAGAGAGGAGCATGGAAACAGATACACTGCCATATGTAAAACAGATAGCCAGCAGGAATTTTCTGTATGATGCAGGGAGCTCAAACCAGTGCTCTGTGGCAACACAGAACGGATCAGGTGGGAGGTGGGACAGGGGTTCAGGAGGAAGAGGCCATATGTATACCTATGACCGACTGATGTATGGCAGAAACCAACACAATATTACAACATAGTTATCCTCCAATTAAAAATAAATAAATTTTAAAAATATTCCTGGTTCATGTGACGACTTTTCGTTTTTACATGTTCTACAAAGAGTACCATGACTTTTAAGAATTCTGTCTACAGAGTTTAAGAATAAAAATCACAAGGTAGCAGGTTAGATTTGGTATCATTCTTTAACATAAGAAAGATCTCTATACCTGAGAAGGCGTTCATTTTGCTTGGATTGTTCAGAGTAAGAATGCCAATGCCACTGTTTTCCTTCTGAAGGTCAACGGATCCACCNAAGTCACAGGATACAAAGTCAATCAATACACAGAAATTATTTACATTCCTATATACTAACAATGAAAAATCAGAAAGAGAAATTAAAGAATCAATCCCATTTACCACTGCAACAAAAAGAATAAAATACCTAGGAATAAATCTACCTAAGGGAGACAAAACAGTTGTATACAGAAAACTGTAAGACACTAATGAAAAAAATCAAAGACAACATAAACAAATGGAGAGATATACCATGTTTTTGGATTGGAAGAGTCAATATTGTGAAAATGACTATACTACCCAAAGCAATCTACAGATTCAATGCATCCCTATCAAAGTAACAATGGCGTTTTTCACAGAACTAGAACAAAAAAAATCTCACAATTTGTATGGAAACACAAAAGACCCTGAGTAGCCAAAACAGTCTTGAGAAAGAAGAATGGAGCTGGAGGAATCAACCTTCTTGATTTCAGACTATACTACAAAGCTATAGTCATCAAGACAGTATGGTACCCACAAAAACAGAAATACAGACCAATGGGCCAAGATAGAAAGCTCAGAGATAAATCCACATACCTATGGGCACCTTATCTTTGACAAAGGAGGCAAAAATATACAATGGAGAAAAGACAGTCTCTTCAATAAGTGGTGGTGGGAAAACTGGACAATCACATATGAAAGAATGAAATTAGAACACTTCTGAACACCATACACAAAGATAAACTCAAAATGGATTAAAGAACTAAGTATATGACGAGAAACTATAAAACTCTTAAGAGGAAAACATAGGCAGAATACTCTTTGGCACAAATCATAGCAAGATCCTCTATGACCCATCTTCTAGATTAAGGGAAATAAAAACAAAAACAAACAAGGGGAACTTTATAAAACTTAAAAGTTTTTGAATAGCGAAAGAAAGGTATAAAGACAATAAAAGACAACCCTCAGAATGGGAGAAAATAACAGCTAATGAAACAACTAACAAAGGATTATCTCCAAAATAGATAAGCAGTTCATGCAGCTCAATACCAGAAAAACAAACAACTCAATCAAACAGCAGAAGACCCAAACAGACATTTCTCCAAAGAAGATATACAGATAGCTAATAAACATATGAAAAGATGCTCAATGTTGCTCATTAGAGAAATGCAAATCAAAACTACAAGGTATATCACCTCACACAGGTCAGAATGGCCATTATCAAAAAACTACCAAAAAATAAATGTTAAGAGAGGGTGTGGAGAAAAGGAAAGCCTCTAGCACTGTTGGTGGGAATGTAAACTGGTACAGCCACTATGGGGCACAGTATGGGGATTCCTTAAAAAACTAGGAATAAAACTACCATATGACCCAGCAATCATACTACTGGGCATACACCCTGAGAAAACCAAAACTGAAAGAGACACATGTACTCCAATGTCCACTGCAGCACTATTTACAAGAGCTAGGACATGAAAGCAACCTAGATGTCCATCAACAGGGGAATGGATAAAGAAGATATGGTACATATATATGATGAAATATTTCTCAGTCATAAAAAGGAATGCATTTGAGTCAGTTCAGTTCTAATGAGATAGATGAACCTAGAGCCTAATATACAGAGTGAAGTTAAGTCAGAAGGAGAAAAACAAGTATTATATATTAACACATATACACAGAATCTAGAACGATGGTACTGATGAACCTATTTGCAGGGCAACAGTGGAGACACAGACATAGAGAACAGACTTGTGGACATGGTGAGGGAAGGAGAAGCTGGGGGAATTTAGAGAGGAGCATGGAAACAGATACACTGCCATATGTAAAACAGATAGCCAGCAGGAATTTTCTGTATGATGCAGGGAGCTCAAACCAGTGCTCTGTGGCAACACAGAACGGATCAGGTGGGAGGTGGGACAGGGGTTCAGGAGGAAGAGGCCATATGTATACCTATGACCGACTGATGTATGGCAGAAACCAACACAATATTACAACATAGTTATCCTCCAATTAAAAATAAATAAATTTTAAAAATATTCCTGGTTCATGTGACGACTTTTCGTTTTTACATGTTCTACAAAGAGTACCATGACTTTTAAGAATTCTGTCTACAGAGTTTAAGAATAAAAATCACAAGGTAGCAGGTTAGATTTGGTATCATTCTTTAACATAAGAAAGATCTCTATACCTGAGAAGGCGTTCATTTTGCTTGGATTGTTCAGAGTAAGAATGCCAATGCCACTGTTTTCCTTCTGAAGGTCAACGGATCCACCAGGAAACTGTTCAAGTTTTTTTTTCACTTCTTCTTCATGAAAGCCATGAGAAGTATTATAAAGTGACAATCCTATCTGATGCAACAATTTTGTCTTTACAGGGTTAGGCGATGTCTTCAAAAGACTTCTTGCCATTTCTGGAAAAAAGACAGAAGAATGCAGTAGTCTGGCTAAACAGACACTTTTCTAATATAATACATTAACAGTCTTTAGCGAGAGAACTTTCTGTTTACTGAAATGACTTCTCTACTTCTCAAAGCACTCTAAGTACCGGATTGCTTCCCTTCTCCCAGCTTCTCAAACCAAACAATTCACAAAGTACATTATTTCAGTACATCACTGGGAGATGATGACATAGTTACAGGACATTTACTGAGATCCAACACACCAGGAGGGCTTAGAAAACTGTTGCTGTTCTGTAGTTTGCACCATCTCCTGCCTTCAGGGAGTCTTCATGATGGCAGTTCTTCTTCTAACTCTAAATCTAAGAAAAAATTCAGTCCAAAAGTCCCTTTGGAAACAACCTCGAGGCAGAAATGCAACAGAGCAGTATTCTTGGTATTATCCTTATCTTATGCAATGCTCTCACAGAAACAGCTGGAAGGAGTCCAGAGGAAAATACGGAAAGAAACAGGAACACATATGTAAGGTTTCTGCATCCCCCAAAGTTCTGTCAACTCTTCTCATTTTATATATCTCATTTCTGGGTAACTACCTATTTGTTCAAATGCTTTTTTGTAAGTATTTTTGCTAACATAAAAAATACACTCAGAAATGATACAAATCATAAGTTACAGTTCAATGAATTTTCACAAGGCAAATACATTTAAGTAAATAGCACTCAGATCAAGAAACAGAACATGAACCTTACAAGGTCCACCATTCACTGTGCCACTTTTTGGTCATGACTCCAAATAAGAATAACAACTATCTTGACTTCTAACACTCAAGATTAGTTGCCCTGCTACTGAACTTTATATAAACATATAAATTGAAAAATATGGTATATCTTCTTTTGTCTGGTTTCAACTATGTTTGTGACACCTATTACTATTATTATGTGTAATGAGATTCTAAATAGTCCATTCTTTTCATTGTTGCATTTCATTATGAGTATACCACTATTCATCAATTCCAATGTAAATAGACATTAGGGTTGTTTCTGGGTTTTGGGATTACAAGAAGAGCTGCTGTGAACATTTTAGTATCTGTCTTTGGGTCAACACATATGGACTTCTGTTGGCTATATCTAAAAACAGAAGTAGTGGATCAGGCAGCAGCTGGCTAAAAGTGATTGCTAAACAGTGAAGAATTTTGCAAGTTGTTTTTTTTAAACCACTGGTAGCTTGAAATTGTAAGAAATAAAAAAACTTAAAATGGTCCATTTTCAAGGGTGCTGGTTTTGGGTGGAAAATTACTGATGCAGTAACCATAAGGGTTATAAAACTGGAAAGTCTAGGAAAACAAAGGGAAGGTGGAATGTCTAGGATTTTCACGGAGGCTCATTCTACTGGTGAATTCAAAACAGAAAACAGGACTGGGTGCACAGGAAAGGAAGAAACAAGAAGTCAGGGAGGGGCAAGCCCATAAAGAAAGAGGGAACAAGCCTAGGCAACATTCAGGAAGACTGTTCATCCCACAGTACTCAGCCAAGAAGGAACTTGGGGAAGGGCCTGCATGCTAGGGAATAAAATTGTGTTTTAATGACACTGGGTATGCCTGCTCACCAGACACCAGATCTTGTAAGACCATCATTAAATCCTCTCTTCTAGTTGCCCCTAGTGTCTCCAAGTTCATTCTTTCAGTCTGGGCTGGTGGGCTTTATTTCCCACAGAAATTACTCATGGTGAAAAGTATTAGCAAACTCTACATATCAATCTCTCTCTCTTACACTCACACACATCACNTTGTAAGACCGTCATTAAATCCTCTCTTCTAGTTGCCCCTAGTGTCTCCAAGTTCATTCTTTCAGTCTGGGCTGGTGGGCTTTATTTCCCACAGAAATTACTCATGGTGAAAAGTATTAGCAAACTCTACATATCAATCTCTCTCTCTTACACTCACACACATCACACACACATTGCCATTTTCCATTTTCCAAGAACTGGTCATAATGATCTGTTCATTTGTTCCACTTTAAGAGATACTGGCTAATAAGAGTTTTCATATCCACAGAGAGTGAACATGCCAGTTGCTCCACGATCTTATTAACCATTTGCTAATGTCTTTTTATTTCCTTTCTTTCCATTTTAAGTATTCTAGATAGTGGTACAGTCATTATGGTATCACTTTGCATTTCTATGACATCTAATGAAGTAAAGCTCCATTTTCATATGCTAATTTATTTGTATATCATCTTTTGTAAAGTGCCTCTTCCAAGTTTTTTTACCCATTTTTTTATATTTATTTACCTTTTATTCCAGCACAAGCTGGAATCAAGATTGCCAGGAGAAATATCAATAACCTCAGATTTGCAGATGACACCACCCTTATGGCAGAAAGTGAAGAACTAAAGAGCCTCTTGATGAAAATGAAAGAGGAGAATGAAAAAGTTGGCTTAAAGCTCAACATTCAGAAAACAAAGATCATGGCATCCGCTCCCATCACTTCATGGGAAACAGATGGGGAAACAGTGGAAACACTGTCAGACTATTTTTGGGGACTCCCAAATCACTGCAGATGGTGACTGCAGCCATGAAATTAAAAGACGCTTCCTGCTTGGAAGGAAAGTTATGACCAACCTCAATAGCATATTGAAAAGCAGAGACATTACTTTGGCAACAAAGGTCCGTCTAGTCAAGGCTATGGTTTTTCCAGTGGTCATGTACGGATGTGAGAGTTGGACTATAGAGAAAGCTGAGCACTGAAGAATTGATGCTTTTGAACTGTGGTATTGGAGAAGACTCTTAAGAGGCCCTTGACTGCAAGGAGATCCAACCAGTTCCTCCTAAAGGAGATCAGTCCTGGGTGTTCATTAGAAGGACTGATGTTGAAGCTGAAACTCCAATACTTTGGCCACCTGATGCGAAGAGCTGACTCATTTGAAAAGACCCTGATGCTGGGAAAGATTGAGGCCAGGAGAAGGGACGACAAAGGATGAGATGGTTGGATGGCATCACCGACTCGATGGACATGAGTTTGAGTAAACTCCAAGAGTTGGTGATGGACAGGGAGGCCTGGGGTGCTACAGCTCATGGGGTTGCAGAGAGTCAGACACGACTGAGCAACTGCACTGCACTGAACTGAACTAAATCTTTTACTACTAACTTGTAGAAATTCTTTTATTCATTTGCCTATAGCTTTTATTAAAATTCTTATGACGATAAATCCTGCATTTCCATCTCCATTGGAAATGCTATGCCTGTGTACTCCTAAATCAAACAAAAATCTACTTCCGTATTCCTCACCTCTAGATGTACCACAGGCTTCTCAAAATCAGTTTAAATCTGAACTCACCCTACTAAAACCTGTAACAACTTTATTCCTTCCCTTAACTATCTGTAGTATCAACAACATAGAAAGCCAGAGCAGAAAACCCAACTTTCTTCCCCTCCTTCATATCTCATGTGCAACCAACCTTTTTTATTTTTCCAATCCTTTATTTCCCCTACAACAAAGTTCAAACCTTTGTCTCTGGATAAATACAATGGCCACCATTAGTTTCATACTAGTCCTTAAAATAAAATCTATCTTTCTACTGTATGCTCCTAAAAGCACAAATCTATAAATACATTTTCAAAGAAAAGATTTAAAATAGGGTGAATTCTCAGGACTTGAGCATGAACCTAAAAAACGAACATGAAGAAGAAATAAAGTGATAAAGGTTGATAAACTTAGGTCTATGGGAAATGGAAGGTGAAGTTCAAAAACATAATATTTTTACTAATTAAAATATGAAATAGCCATAAAAAATAAAGGATTTTAGAGGCTTTCTAAATTATTGGCTAAATGTAAATATCAAGTTTACTCAAGATTCTCTTAGCTAACAGAGGAAATCTACACTAAAAATTTCAGTTGTTGAGAAATGACAAGCAATGGAGCTAGAAACAAATTAAATGAGCAAACAAAACTTATATTCTCATGCCTATAAACTATATACACGTATATTAGGGGAACCACTGCCCAAAACCACCTACCCTGGCCAGGGTCGACAGTAACCACTTGCATGAGTTATCTTACAACAGGAGACCTTGGTAGGGAACATGGAAGCTACTACCAACCAGAAGAACTCGGGAAAAGTCAAAAGGAGTGAGACGCCAGTTCATGTCCTGCCAACCTCCCAGACTCCTTCTCACTGGAATCCATCTTGGCTGAGCAATGCGCAGGCCACCAGGAAGGAACCTGAGTCAGAATGTTTAGCCAGAGACAACCCAGAAACTAACTTCATTACCATAAAACGCAACATTGCAAGCCACATGGCAGAGCAGCTCTGGGTTCCCTTACCTTGCTGCTCTTCACCTGAGAGCCACTTCCCAATGAAGTGTCTTGCTTTGTCAACATGTTTATCTTCTGGAACAATTCATTTCTAAGTGTTAGACAAGAGCCTACTCTTGCACCCTGGAAGGCATCTCCCTTCCTGCAGACCCTTTCCTGCAACATACATAAGCTCACAACTCCAGCCACGTGCATAAAAAATCCATCTCGGCCCCAAACCCTGTTCTTTCTTTTTCATTTCCCCTTTCACTATCCCCAGATTCAAGTTCAGTGATCAATGTTTGTTGGAAAAGTAAAGAAATAGATCAACTCACTGTACATCATTTCAAAATAAGTTTGGAAGCCTTTTTGCTTTTTTGAAGACAAAAATTGAGAAACATACATAATGACCAGATCAGCAATTAAGATAAATATTTTAAAACAGGACAGGATTCTTTATTGGATTATTTAAAATAAACAATAGTTTCATTCTAAGAATAAAAAATGGGGTGAAGAGTTTCTGTGCATAAGAGCCACTAAGTAAATTACACACTACATGTAGGTTTTTATAGTCAAGAAATTCATAGGACTGGGATCCTAGTATATAAACATATGTGCATATGATAAGATATATTTGGTAAGATATAATTGGTAACAGTTCAATGGAAATTAACTGAGTTCTTATTAGTCATCTCCCCTTTATTAACTAGCTATTTCAGGAAAAAAAATTTTACCCTCGACAAATTTTCAGTTTTATCAAAGAAACAAAGTATGTACTAAGCAAAAATAACTCAATTCTCTAATTGAAAATAGAACAAAATTCCTCCTTTTATTAAGCTTTATTAGAGACCTTTGGAGAAGGCAATGGCACCCCACTCCAGCACTCTTCCTGGAAAATCCCATGGATGAAGGGGAGTCCATGGGGTTGCTAAGAGTCGGACACGACTGAGCAACTTCACTTTGACTTTTCACTTTCATGCACTGGAGTAGGAAATGGCAACCCACTCCAGTGTTCTTGCCTGGAGAACCCCAGGGATGGGGGAGCCTCATAGGCTGCTGTCTATGGGGCTGCACAGAGTCAGACACGACTGAAGCACCTTAGCAGCAGCAGCAGCAGAGACCTGATTTTTTTTCCTCTCTTCACCAGTAAACTTTTATCATGAAGTCTAAGAATTTTCTATAGGTAGAAAGGGACCTGAAGATACTAAATCAGTGCATAGGATTATGATATTTTATTTCCCTTCATTCTTTCAAGTTTTAACATTTTAAGCAGAAGTAGAACAAAAATTAAGCAACATCCTAATTTGCCGGGGAATAACAAAAGGAAAAAGTAAACTCAGATTGGCTTTTCTCTATAGTGTCTTGTGGCCAAAATATTGGCAGAGGGGGCTACCTTTAAGAAACTCTCATCTTATATACTTTCAGAGTGTCAGTTCTTCACATAACTATATTCAGTCCATCACCAACTCCCAGAGTTTACCCAAACTCATGTCCATCGAGTCGGTGATGCCATCCAGCCATCTCATCCTCTGTCACCCCTCTCCTCCTGCCCCCAATCCCTCCCAGCATCAGAGCCTTTTCCAATGAGTCAGCTCTTCGCATGAGGTGACCAAAGTATTGGACTTTCAGCTTCAGCATCAGTCCTTCCAATGAACACCCAGAACTGATCTCCTTTAGAATGGATTGGTTGGATCTCCTTGCAGTTCAAGGGATTCTCAAGAGTCTTCTCCAACACCACAGTTCAAAACCATCGATTCTTTGGTGCTCAGCTTTCTTCACAGTCCAACTCTCATATCCATACACAACTACCGGAAAAACCATAGCCTTGACTAGACGGACCTTTGTTGGCAAAGTAATGTCTCTGCTTTTGAATATGCTATTGAGGTTGGTCATAACTTTGCTTCCAAGGAGGAAGCGTCTTCTAATTTCATGGCTGCAATCACCATCTGTAGTGATTTGGGAAGCCAAAAAAATAAAGCCTGACACTGTTTCCACTGTTTCCCCATCTATTTCTCGTGAAGTGATGGGACCGGATGCGATGATCTTCATTTTCTGAATGTTGAGCTTTAAGCCAAGTTTTTCACTCTTCCTCTTTCACTTTCATCAAGAGGCTCTTTAGTTCCTCTTCACTTTCTGCCATAAGTGTGGTGTCATCTGCATATCTGAGGTTATTGATATTTCTCCTGGCAGTCTTGATTCCAGCTTGTGTTTCTTCCAGTGCAGCGTTTCTCATGATGTACTCTGCATATAAATTAAATAAGCAGGGTGATAATATACAGCCTTGACGTACTCCTACTGTCAAACTCTGAAGCAACGGGAAAGATATCAAAGTTCTCACTCTTTTTCTCTAAATAAATATATATATATTTTATAGCATAATATTAATTTATTAAAAAGCTTTAAAACTTGAGGCATCACTTCATGTAACTAAACAGCTGCCCAGAATCACAAACTTTTTGCATAGATAATATATTTTACATAAAATATGTATCTGATGAAATAAAAATATTTATGTTATGAAACCGTGATATTATTATTCCAAAATTACTTCTATAAAAGACTGTTGTCTTAAATTTGAAATCAGATTTTAGTACAGTGGCTAGAATGAAAATAAACGTAGACATGAATAAAGCTAACCTAACATACTTTTGAAAAAGTCAGGTTTCAGAACGAGTGTGTTGTATTTGTTAACCTAGACAATGGATACAGAGATTTTTGTTGTTGCTGTTCTTTAAACTTTTCTTTTGCTTTTTAAATTAGCATGCTACATTTCTCATTAAACTTTTTTTTTATTAAAGGATACCATATGGAGAGGTGTTTGCCTTTACCAATAATCCCTCCCAATCTTCTAAAATACTAATTTTAAAACTAATTTTTCTAAGTATTCTGTTTTTTGCATAGAAGATATTTAATAAAGAACACACATATTGCTATAGGTGGCAATATAGGTATCTGGAGTCTCTGGCGGTTCTGAAAACTAATAAGTGTCCTTATTAAAGGTAATAATATTTCTTAAAACTTGATGTATGACCAGAAACCAGGTAAGAAAGAATTAGAGACACTCTTGCCTCCAGTAAATTATAATGACTCATAATGATGCTCCTGCCTCCAGTAAATTTAAAAACTCCTGTCGGCAGGGACCACATCTAATTCATGGTTTTAGCACACAGAGTTTTTACATTTAACATTTGTGGTACTAAATGATACCTAATGTGGTTATTACTGTATAGGGATTACTATAGTTGTTGTTATTGTTGAATGCTCAGTTGTGTCCAACTCTTTGTGACCCACAGACTGCTGGCCCTCCAGGCTCCTCTGTTCATGGAATTTTCCAGGCAAGAATACTGGAGTGGATTGCCACTTCCTCCTCAGGGAATCTTGCCCACCCAAGGACCAAACCGGCATCTCCGGCATCTCCTGTATGGCAGGGGATTCTTTACCCCCAGAGCCACCTAAGAAGCCCAGTGATTACTGTATACCTAACCATCATTTCCCAGACTAAGTAAAAGATCTCTATCTGCCAGACAGAAAAAGTTTATTTCATTGTAGGGATTTTAGGAATTCCAAGTCCAAAATATGTAGCTCCAAGTGCTTAAGGGTATTAGAGTCAGCCAGAGAAGAAGGTCTCCCTTTCACTGGCCCCTGGTCAGTTTGATGTAGAACCACCACTCCACTCTCATTCCTAGCTTAGGAGTCCCTACCCCTCTTCACAAGAAGGATAAGAGCTGTGAGTCTAATTTTTTTTTTTCAGGTATACAAATCAGGTTTGCATACAACACAATCTTTACCACATCATTAACAAATGTACTGACACTTTTTAAGAAATGAGATTAAGTTATAGATAATAAGACATTACCCACTTATAATGTCTGTGGTTAGTGATTCACATTTTACAAAGATTTGCTTAGTAGTGTACTTCATATTTTAACTATATAATGATTTCTCTCACAAGGGTTAGAGCAAGGCACTTACGTTCTCTGACTTTCTCAGAATCAAAAGCATTTTACCCAGGGAGTACTGAGCCTAAGACCTAGTAACTGTTGGCGGCAAACTTAAGTGGAGAACCCATGACTTGATCTACTTTCCCCAGTCCTTCTTCCAAAGAACGAAACTATTGGTTTTGAGCCAAGATAAGTAATTCAGTCACAACACTACAGCTTTCCATAGAAGGCAACAAAGTGAAACTATTTCCACTGGTACTGCTGCCACTTTGGATCTTCTTTGTTCTGATTTCCCTTCTTTCCTCCTTTTCGTCTCCACTGCCTTCTCTCTCACGCTCCCCTCTCTGCCTCTCGGCTTGTGTGGGACATGGAGCCAGGGGTTGCCTTTATCTTGGGAAGGCATTTGAAGATTAAAGCTGTAGGGCTCAGGGTTCCTTAGGCCTGCTCCTAGTCTAGGAAAAATAAGCTCTCAAGGTCACTGGCCAGATCAGTTCACAAAACTGAGAGGCCTACACAGAAACAGCCAAACACAACATGACCAAGCTGGCTTTTGCCTAGAATATGCTCTCTGCATGTTTTGCCCCGAGGGGTAAGTCATATATAGACGAGACCATTAAATGTTAAATTCATTTGAGGGTGAGGTCTTTTCCACGGTGACTGTGACTTTAATGAGAGAACTGTGCCAAAGAAACTTGATGAGAACTTAGATGGCTATTTAAAAAAAAGAAAAAAGTTGCCTATGTTTTCCATAGAATTCTGTTTAGCGAAAATAAAACAAGTTAAACTAGAAAATAAGAAGGAGTAAGACTTCTAAAATCATGCAGTTCAGTTCAGTCGCTCAGTCCTGTCTGACTCGCTGCGACCCCATGAATCACAGCACACCAGGCCTCCCTGTCCATCACCAACTCCCGGAGTTCACTCAGACTCACGCCCATTGAGTCAGTGATGCCATCCAGCCATCTCATCCTATGTCATCCCCTTCTCCTCCTGCCCCCAATCCCTCCCAGCATCAGACTCTTTTCCAATGAGGCAACTCTTCACATGAGGTGGCCAAAGTACTAGAGTTTCAGCTTTAGCATCACTCCTTCCAAAGAAATCCCAGGGCCGATCTCCTTCAGAATGGACTGGTTGGATCTCCTTGCAGTCCAAGGGACTCTCAAGAGTCTTCTCCAACACCACAGTTCAAAACCATCAATTCTTCGGTGCTCAGCCTTCTTCACAGTCCAACTCTCACATCCATACATGACCACAGGAAAAACCATAGCCTTGACTAGACGGACCTTAGTTGGCAAAGTAATATCTCTGCTTTTGAATATGCTATCTAGGTTGGTCATAACTTTTCTTCCAAGGAGTAAGCGTCTTTTAACTTCATGGCTGCAGTCACCAACTGCAGTGATTTTGGAGCCCCCCCAAAATAAAGTCTGACACTGTTTCCACTGTTTCCCCATCTATTTCCCATGAAGTGATGGGATCAGATGCCATGATCTTTGTTTTCTGAATGTTGAGCTTTAAGCCACCTTTTTCACTCTCCTCTTTTACTTTCATCAAGAGACTTTTTAGTTCCTCTTCACTTTCTGCCACGAGTGGTGTCATCTGCATATCTGAAGTTATTGATATTTCTCCTGGCAATCTTGATTTGATTAACATCATTAGCATTTTTAATTATTATGAAGGGATAGAAGAATCAATAAACAACATACCTTTTCTCACTGTAAGGAGTCTATTCTGTCTTCACATACATCCCCCCACTCCACCACTTCCAATGAAGCTTCCCAGGTGGCGCTAGTGGTAAAAGAATCTGTCTGCCAATGCAGGGGATGTAAGAGATAGGAGGTCGGGAAGATCCTTTGGAGAAGAAAATGGCAACCCACTCCAGTATTCTTGTCTGGAGAATCCCACAGACAGAGGAGCCTGCTGGGCTACAGTCCATAGGGTTGCAAAGAGTCAGACACGACTGAAGTGACTTAGCATGGCACCCTGCTCCAATATCTAAAACAAGGGCAATCAGTATAGACATCATCAGATGTACCTATTTACACTTAAATCATTACCAAATTTAAACATTATGTCACTAATATTTTTGCCTCATTGGAATCTTTGATATACTCATTTTTCCATGGAAACCTCATAATAAAAACCTCATGGATCCTTTTCTCTATTGATTCCATTTTTTTGGCCCCCCCAAACTCCTGTCCTCCTTCCACTAACTCTCCCTTCTTTTCTCTCCTCAGATCCCCTTTTCTGTGGCAGAGAGTAGTACCTGAGAAACTCAAGTACATTGCGAAGCCTCTCAAGTTTGCTGATTCCAAGATTAGGGGTCCAATGTTTGACACTGGATAAGAGCCTATTATGAATACTTTCTGGAGAATGGCATGGCAACCCAGTCCAGTATGTTGCCTGGAGAATCAGGCTATTCTGTCCTTGGGGTTACAGAGAGCTGGACATGACTGAGCAACTTACTACAAATCATATGGATCAGTTCAGTTCAGTTGCTCAGTCACGTCTGACTCTTTGTGACCCCATGGACTGTAGCTTGTCAGGGTTGCTAACCCATCCTGCTGGTTGCTTTGCTGTCCTACCACAACCAAATTCAGCCCAGCTGAACAAGCTCACAACCATGCCATCAGAAAGGGGAAAGAGAAGAGATCTGAGATCAAAGGTTTCATTCTCTCCATGTTTTCTAACTTTTTCAAAGGCAAACAAGTAAGCTCCCTTCCCTACACAGAGACTAAGCTCTCTGTTCTCTTAGAAGAACCTGTTTCATCAGGTGCTGGAAATATCCAGAAAGTAAACACAAACACATACTGAGCGAGAAAACAATAAGCATAAGGCAGGGAGTGAAAGTGAGAGTGAAGTCACTCAGTCATGTCCGACTCTTTGTGACCCCGTGGAATGTAGCCTACCAAGCTCCTCTGTCCATGGGATTCTCCAGGCAAGAATACTGGAGTGGGTTGCCATTTCCTTCTCGAGGGGATCTTCCTGACCCAGGGATCGAACCTGGGTTTCCCGCATTGGAGGCAGACGCTTTAACCTCTGAGCCACCAGGGAAGCCAGGGAGTAAACAACAAAAAACCAGAACTATTCTGTTTCAGACTGTCAGCATATGATCCGTTTTTGGCGTTTGAATTTGGCTTTAGGCTATCATTAATCAACACTTCACTTCCCTTGTGGCTCAGACAGTAAAGCGTCTGCCTACAATGTGGGAGACCTGGGTTCAACCCCTGGGTTGGGAAGATCCTCTGGAGAAGGCAATGGCAACCCACTCCAGTACTCTTGCCTGGAAAATCCCATGGATGGAGGAGCCTGGTAGGCTGCAGTCCATGAGGTCACAAAGAGTCAGACTCGACTGAGCAACTTCACTTTCCTTCTTTCTTAATTAACCTACCTTTCAAGGTTCACTACTTGAGTCATACACTACTGTGCATGTACTGAGTATGCCACACATGCCTTTTTCCCTCCCAGTCAAAATGAACTTCTTTCAGTTGTTCATATCCTCCGATTGTTCTATTCATTCCAACCCTCTGAGTATGTGATTCCCTATTACACTTTTTTCTTCCTCAGAGCAACTCCAAATCAACTCCTCTAATACTCTCAACTACACAAAATACACTGTCTGCTCTCACAATGTTTAGATCCTTCATTAACCCTCACTTACACTTTGCTGTAACTACTCCTTTAACCGAATTTTCCCACTAGATTTAGCTGCAAGAGGACATTTGCAATGCCTGGTACAGTACTTGACAAATAATATTTTCCAATAACAACTTGGCACACAAGGCTTGAGAATCCACAACANGTGAAGTCACTCAGTCATGTCCGACTCTTTGTGACCCCGTGGAATGTAGCCTACCAAGCTCCTCTGTCCATGGGATTCTCCAGGCAAGAATACTGGAGTGGGTTGCCATTTCCTTCTCGAGGGGATCTTCCTGACCCAGGGATCGAACCTGGGTTTCCCGCATTGGAGGCAGACGCTTTAACCTCTGAGCCACCAGGGAAGCCAGGGAGTAAACAACAAAAAACCAGAACTATTCTGTTTCAGACTGTCAGCATATGATCCGTTTTTGGCGTTTGAATTTGGCTTTAGGCTATCATTAATCAACACTTCACTTCCCTTGTGGCTCAGACAGTAAAGCGTCTGCCTACAATGTGGGAGACCTGGGTTCAACCCCTGGGTTGGGAAGATCCTCTGGAGAAGGCAATGGCAACCCACTCCAGTACTCTTGCCTGGAAAATCCCATGGATGGAGGAGCCTGGTAGGCTGCAGTCCATGAGGTCACAAAGAGTCAGACTCGACTGAGCAACTTCACTTTCCTTCTTTCTTAATTAACCTACCTTTCAAGGTTCACTACTTGAGTCATACACTACTGTGCATGTACTGAGTATGCCACACATGCCTTTTTCCCTCCCAGTCAAAATGAACTTCTTTCAGTTGTTCATATCCTCCGATTGTTCTATTCATTCCAACCCTCTGAGTATGTGATTCCCTATTACACTTTTTTCTTCCTCAGAGCAACTCCAAATCAACTCCTCTAATACTCTCAACTACACAAAATACACTGTCTGCTCTCACAATGTTTAGATCCTTCATTAACCCTCACTTACACTTTGCTGTAACTACTCCTTTAACCGAATTTTCCCACTAGATTTAGCTGCAAGAGGACATTTGCAATGCCTGGTACAGTACTTGACAAATAATATTTTCCAATAACAACTTGGCACACAAGGCTTGAGAATCCACAACATGAGACAAAGCTAAAGAATCTGTCCATAAGTCAACTCTACCTACCCTGTTCATTAATCTCACCACGCACTGTTTCAGTTCCACTCTTCTATGCAAGCTGGTCTCTCTTCTTGGAATGCTGATCACTGCCAACTCACCAGCTAACTAAGATCTACTCATCTTCCAGGTCAGACCAATAAACTATCAAGAAAAGATCAGCTGTTTTATTACGATGCTCCACCCTCCCCCAGCTGATTTCACAATTACATGTCTGTGTGCAGTATTAAAAGAATTGTTGCGGCTCAAAATGAATACTAGAATGAAAGAACACCTACCAAAAATGAGTTTTTCATTTTTGTTGTTGAAAAGCTGGCTGCATGAAATTAATGATGAAAATTTTACTTAAGATAACTTGATATGGGCAGTGAGAAGGACAATTATAGAGTTCCCAGAGAACATTACTGAAGGTTGGAATCAATTGCTAGGCACAAAACAGAGCTACTGCTGCCAAGGCTGCCTCCTCAGGAAATCGAAACTGACACAACCTCCAATAGATAACTTTCTGTATTAAAGGCTTTATCCTTCCTGTGAGCACTCACACACTTAGCATTTGGCTCAACTCCTTTGAAATTAAGCTGTTCCCACTGGAACTGTGCTGGGCTATGACCTGCAATTTGTTTAGGAGTTTTCCCCTTTCAGGGACTCTGTTGTTGCTGTTCAGTCACTCAGTCGTGTCCAACTCTTTGTGACTCCATGGACTGCAGCAAGCCAGGCTTCTTTGTCCTTCACCATTTCCTGGAGTTTGTTCAAACTCATGTCCATTGAGTCAGTGATGCCATCCAACCATCTCATCCTCTGTCATCCCCTTCTCCTCCTGCCCACAATCTTTCCCAGCATCAACATCTTTTCCAATGAGTTGGCTCCTCGCATCAGGTGGCCGAAGTATTGGAACTTCAGCTTCAGCATCAGTCCTTCCAATGAATATTCAGGACTGATTTCCTTTAGGATTGACTGGTTGGAACTCCTTTGCAGTCCAAAGGACTCTCAAGAGTCTTCTCCAGCACCACAGTTCAAAAACATCAATTCTTTGGTGCTCAGCCTTTACAGTCCAACTCTCACATCCGTAGATGACTAATGGAAAAACCATAGCTTTGAATATACAGACCTTTGTTGGCAAACTGATGTCTCTGCTGTTTAGAATGCTAAGTCTATCCCAGCTGGATGGTGTTATATTTAAAAATTACAGTCCTTGGACTTTTCCGGTGATCCAGTGGATAAGANCCTTTACAGTCCAACTCTCACATCCGTAGATGACTAATGGAAAAACCATAGCTTTGAATATACAGACCTTTGTTGGCAAACTGATGTCTCTGCTGTTTAGAATGCTAAGTCTATCCCAGCTGGATGGTGTTATATTTAAAAATTACAGTCCTTGGACTTTTCCGGTGATCCAGTGGATAAGATTCTGCGCTACCAACAGAGAGAGCCCAGGTTCAATCCCTGGTCAGGGCACTAGATCCCACATCTGCAACTAAGAGTTTACACACCACAATGAAGGTCAAAGACCCTGTGTGCTGCAACTAAGACTGGCACAGCCAAGTCAATTAAAAAAAAAATTTTTTTTTAATGCAGTTCTTCCTCATGAACATTTCAAACAAATTAAAAATGACAACATGTCTTCTGCGGTCTCTTTCCCCTCTTTCACTTTCTTTGTCTCAGGCCCTACCTCCAGTCCCAACTTCCTCCTTCCCTTCTCCAGGACAGGTATTAATATGGTTCAGACCGTGGGAGTCTCCACTCTAGGTTCCTACCTCTGTGCCTATTCCTTTTCAGGCCTTTTGAGAGATACCCACTCTTCTCTCCTGAACATCCTCAGCCTTATTCATTCATTAGACCAAGACTTTTTAGAAAAGTATCATGCTGGGATTTCTTTCTCCCCCGAAAAGGAAACAATAATTCCAGAACTTGATAGTAAATAAATATCTTTCAAAGCAATAAACGCATTTCCTGTAACACATCTATTTTTCCCATGAGAAAACCCCAGGCCAGAGGGATAGGTTTGCCCAGAACCTCGGAGCAATAAATAACACTGTTATCCCTTGACACTTGATTGTTCCCAACTTCTTCATGCTACTGACATCCACTCCTACTGAGATCAAATTTTTCGATAAAGTCTTCTATTCTCTACTGTGTTATACTATATAAATAATCTGTTTCTCTCCCACCCCGCCCCACCGCCCAAAATTTCTCAATTTCTTCATAGGAAGACAGCACCTACCTTTTAAAACATTTGGCCTCAAGGGGATATAAATCTTCAAAACAACTGTAATTTTGCTCAAACTCAGGTTTGATATTTGGGACACCTGATCTCAAAGATGATGGAATGCTTTCTTTCATTGGTATGTAGAAATTTCTAAAAACCAAATGAGTCTGAAAAGAGCTCTAAGGGGGTCCTTATAGCATGCAGATAAACAGGTAGTCTTAACTTAGTTCATTTATCAGAAGTACAACTTGTATCTAAATATTCTCCTTTGAGTTGTGTACCAGGCTAAAAGATCTCTGTTTATGGCTTTATGTTATGTCACAGGTATGTCTTATTTTTATACTGCCAGATGGTACTGCCAAAATTAATTTATAAAAAGAGCTCCATTTAATTGGTCTAAAAATATTACTTATATAAATGATCAGAAATATAAAAGCAACTCACACGAATGCTTTTGTGGTTCATGTGATAGTTTAAATTTGTTCANGAGATCTCTAGTCTTTCCCTTTTTGTTGTTTTCCTCTATTTCTTTGCATTGATCGCTGAAGGCTTTCTTATCTTTTCTTGCTATTCTTTGGAACTCTGCATTCAGATGCTTATATCTTTCCTTTTCTCCTTTGCTTTTTGCTTCTCTTCTTTTCACAGCTATTTGTTAGTCTAACTGAAACAGGCATATCTTTAGAGTCATCAGCACTGAATACTTTAATTCCACATGTGTTTACTAGTCAGATAAATTCACATTATCACTGCTTCAAATCTGCCAGAAAAAAAATTTGCATGAGACGATGGCTGACTTTGTCTAATGACTCATTAAGTTTTTGTGAGTAACTTAAACATAAATGTTGGGAACAAATAATCAGATAGATGAAAATGGGATAAGAGTTTTTAGGTGCAACAATTATATTTTATGATATATGTACTTAAAAATAGCATATTGAAATCTTTTGAGGTAACTTAAAATGTTAGAGTTTTGCTAAGATAAATTACATGATTGACTAGAATTGTTTTTATCATACACACTAATTTCCCACCTACATGTGTCTTTTCTAAACGCTTCTGTTTCATTCTTTGTCTCTGCTTTCAATAGGCTGTCTAGACTGGTCATAGTTTTTCTTCCAAAGAGCAAACATCTTTTAAGTTCATGGCTGCAGTCACCATCTGCAGTGATTTTCGAGCCCCCAAATATACAGTCTCTCACCGTTTCCATTGTTTACCATGTTATTTGCCATGAAGTGACGGGACCAGATGCTATGATCTTAGTTTTTTGAATGTTGAGTTTTAAGCAAGCCTCTTTACTCTCCTCTTTCACCTTCATCAAGAGGCTCTTCTGTTCCTCTTTGCTTTCTCCCATGAGGGTGGTGTTATCTGCATATCTGAGGTGACTGGTATTTCTCCTGGCAATCTTGTTTTTGGCTTGTGCTTCATCTGGTCTGGCATTTCACATGATGTACTTTGCATGTAAGTTAAATAAACAAGGTGACAATATATAACTTTGACATACTCCTTTCCCAATTTGGAACCGGTCTGTTATGCCATGTCTGGTGCTAACTGTTGCTTTATGACCTGCATACAAGTTGCTCAGGAGGCAGGTCACGTGGTCTGGAATTCCCATCTTTTAAGAATTTTCCATGGTTTGTTGTGATCCACACAATCAAACACTTTAGCATAAGTCAATGAAACAGAAGATGTTCTTCTGGAATTCTCTTGCTTTTTCTATACAACGGATGTTGGCAGTTGGATCTCTGGTTTCTCTGCCTTTTCTAAATCCAGCTTGAACATCTGGAAGTTCTTGGTTCACATACATTCAAGCCTAGCTTGGAGAATTTTGAGCATTATTTTGCTAGTATGTGAAATGAGTGCAGTTGTGTGGTAGTTTGAACATTCTCTGGCATGGCCTTTCTTTGGGATTGGAATGAAAACTGAACTTTTCCAGTCCTGTGGCCACTGCTGACTTTTCCAAATTTGCTGGTATATTGAATGCAGCACTTTAACAGCATCATCTTATAGGATTTGTAACAGCTCAGCTGGAATTCCATCACCTGCACTAGCTTTGTTCATAGTGATGCTTCCTAAGGCCCACTTGACTTCACACTCCAGGATGTCTGGCTCTAGGTGGGTGATCACACCATCATGGTTATCTGGGCCATTAAGATCTTTTTCGTATAGTTCTTCCATGTATGCTTGCTACCTCTTCTTAATATTTTCTGCTTCTATTAGGTCCATACCGTTTCTGTCCTTTATTGTGCCCATCTTTGCATGGAATGTTCCCTTGGTATCTCTCATTTTCCTCAAGAGACCATTTCATTGTTAGAGAAATTAGTTTTGTTTAGGCTTCAGAGACAAAGCAGAGCAGACCTATGACCTTACTTCTAACCTGCCTGGACACTGCCCTGGCTGTGAGTGACAGCTATGACTGTAAAACTTGCAGCACCATAGATAAGACGGGACGAATCTTGAGATTGTTGAGCCCCTCAAGACAGGGTGGCCAATCAAGCCCCAGGCTTAACAACATTCCAAGTTTAAAGGATAAACAGGAACTCAGAGCTGCAGTTTGCTCACAGGTTGATGATGCTATCAGTTTGCAACCTAGGATTATAAGCAGGAACCCTGAACTGCAGTCTTTGAAGTCTCTTCCACAGAGTGGACACACTGCCTGGGACCTTTTCCCAATTAAGGCTCCAGATGTGCTGTGTCATGGGACTTCCCAGAGCTGTTCAAGCCTGGATGTTGGTTAAAACCCAATTTGATGACGTATCCTCTGCTATTTCTATTTCTCTTTTCTTTTAATGTTACTATATATTGAAAGTAAGCTAGAAAATTCTCTAATAAATATTGGTATTATTTAGTTTGTATAGAATGAGTGGCTTATTAGGTTAACAAACTCTTTGAACCTGAGACAAAAGTGAAAACTTTTGGCAAAACATTAATCAAAATTATCTCAGGTGCTTTAAGTTAAAAGTTGTCTTTTTTATAAAGAAGAGCTAAGGGTTTGGTTTGGCTTTTTTGTTTTGCAGCTATGTAATATAGAGATGGTTACCATCTCTATTTATCTTCTGAAATCTTTCTGTCATTTTGATTAAACAGATACTTAGTGTTTTGTAATCTTCTCTAATCCTATTTGTTGAGTTGTTCAAAACCTTTCCATATTTTTGAAAAATTTCCCCCCAAAATTCAAACTCTAAATTTCTTTAACCTGAAAATAACTTTGGGAATGTCCAGAGGGGCCCCTAGAACTTCTTAAAGGACACGTTCTCTCTTATAAAAAGTGATGGTAATTCAGTTTATTGGATATGTCAAATTTTATGGGAAGCTTTGTCAAAGAAATTATAATAAACTTTCTTAGGTTATCTTGTATACATGAATGTTATTAAAATAAATGTTCTAGATATTGTATGAAAATTCTAGCAATTCTCATGTGTTCTAGGATAATGTTATCAGTTCAGTTCAGTCGCTCAGTCATATCCAATTCTTTGAGACCTCCATGGACTACAGCACACCAGGCCTCCCTGTCCATCACCAACTCCCAGAGCTTTCTCAAACTCATGTCCATCAAGTCAGTGATGCCATCCAACCATCTCATCCTCTGTCATTCCCTTCTCCTCCCACCTTCAACCTTTCCCAGCATTAGGGTCTTTTCCAATGAGTCAGTTCTTCACATCAAGTGGCCAAAGTATTGGAGTTTCAGCTTCAGCATCAGTCCTAACAATGAATATTCAGGACTGATCTCCTTTAGGATGGACTGGTTGGATCTCCTTGCAGCCCAAGGGACTCTCAAGAGTCTTTTCCAACACCATGGTTCAAAAGAATCAGTTCTTCAGCACTCAGCTTTCTTTATAGTCCAACTCTCACGTCCATACATGACTACCGGAAAAACCATAGCTTTGACTAAATGGACCTTTGTTGGCAAAGCAATGTCTCTGCTTTTAAATATGCTGTCTAGGTTTGTCATACCTTTTCTTTCAAGGAGCAAGTGGTTTTAATTTCAAGGCTGCAGTCTCCATCTGCAGTGATTTTGGAGCCCCCCAAAATAAAGTCTGTCACTGTTTCCACTGTTTGCCCATCTATTTGCCATGAAGTGATGGGACCAGAAGCAATGATCTTAGTTTTCTGAATGCTGAATTTTAAGCCAACTTTTTCACTCTCCTTTTTCACTTTCATCAAGAGGCTCTTTAGTTCCTCTTCACTTTCTGACATAAGGGTGGTGTCATCTGCATAACTGAGGTTATTTATATTTCTCCTGGCAATTCTGATTCTAGCTTGTGCTTCATCCAGCCCAGCATTTCTCATGATGTACTCTGCATATAAGTTAAATAAGCACGCTGACGATATACAGCCATGGTTTTAAAGATGTGGTCATAGAAATGACCAAATAGACTTGTCGAGTACATTAAACTGAACCTTCATCTTTAATTATTACTATTTTTAAGTCTTTTGTCATTTATAGACAATTATTGTTTATACTCCAAGGCTTTTGCAAATGTATTTATCTTCAAAGAAATTCATGGAAAAGATTCTGACAAATACTCTAGGATGAAAGTATTAGATAAATTTAAGATATTGCACAGAACTGGATTTAAAACCCTTTTTTCCCTCTCCTTTAAGAAAATATATCTTTACAACAAGGGTTAAAACACTTATTTTTTTTCCTCCCTTCCTGATTCCTCCAGAATTTAAAAATCTAAGTTTTTTTTTTTTTTCATGACAATATGTATATTTGCATAAATTCACTGGGAATCTGTTCTCCTCATAACAGACACCACTGGAAATACTGGCTATATTATTATGGCTTTGGTTGTATTATCATACTCAGGAAAGGTGTACATAGACTTAGATGTGACCAGACAGCTTTAAGGATCTACTCAAGAAAAATAAATAAATAATTGGCCGAGTACCTTGTTTACAAGGTTCAAGCAAAACAAACTTGAAAAAGAGCTTATATGGTCAATCATTATTCTCATGGCATTTATGTAAATAATCAAACCAAGTTCAATACCAACAAGTTAGTTTTACTATGATTGTCTTTAATAAAAGGACAAACATGGGAGAAATAAATCATGTTTTCACTTACACAGGTATTAAGTTCTATTCCTACCAGTGATCTTCAAGGTTTTGTTACATACCTGTATGCCGGACTGGATTCCAAATTCTTCTACTGTTGTTGTTCAGCCATGTCTGACTCTTGGTGACCCCATTTACTGCAGCATGCCAGGCTTCTCTGTCCTTCACTACCTCCCAGAGTTTGCTTAAACTCATGTCCATTGAGTCAGTGATCCAACCCAACCATCTCAACTTCTGTCGCCCCATTCTCATCCTGTCCTCAGTCTTTCCTAGAATCAGGGTCTTTCCCAATGAGCCAGCTCTTGGCAGCAGGTAACCAAAGCAACTCTTTGGTCAAATATTTTTACTATCCTTAAATGTCTGGCTACTCCTCTTCAAACTAATGTTTTCAATTTTCTTCCACTTTTCTGGTTTGAAATCAGTAAGAAAAAAAGACTGCTCTTGAATTTCCTTAGAATGGTTTATACCAGGTCCTCCTCATGACATGGAAGGTAACCAAACTTCAAGGTCTTGAAACTTGAGTACACATCTCACAGCTAAAGAAGACTGCACCTGACACATGGTCCTGTACAAACACTGGAAACACCCAAATCAAACTGACTAGGAAAAGAAGCAGCTAATAACTGAGGCAGACAGTGTTCCAAAGATGACCTGACCAGGCTTGTAAACCCATTCTGTCACTGTTGCTTTTCTCTTTCTTTCATTGAAAGACAACACCCTTACTGGTATTTCTCAAACTACAGTGAAAGAGGACAACCTCTTCTTTTGATTATGGCCTTTCAGAATCTCCATGACAAATTAATCTTTTCACTTGCCAGTTTTCTTTTTTTGTTGTTTTTTCTTTTTTTTTTTAAGAGTTAGAAGGTTCGGAATTCACTTGTTTTTCTTTGTCTGGACAATTAACTATTCTTACCTCAATTCATGGTTTCTGAATTTGCAACCTTACAGCCTGTATTATTGGGTAATATATTTGGTTCTGAACAGTTCTTTTGAAATAACAATACTATTTTAATGGCCTTCCTAGGTGGTGTTAGTAATAAAGAACCTGCCAGTGAAGGAGACGTAAGAAATATGGGTTAGATTCCTGGGTCGGGAAGATCCCCTGGAGGAGAGCATGCCAACCCACTCCACTATTCTTGTCAGGAGAATCATATAGACAGAAGAAACTGCCAAGCTACAGTACATAGGGTCACAAAGAGTCAGAGACAACTCAAATGAATTAGCATGCATACATGGTCACCTTGAGTGGGAACTTCCAGGAAGCATACCTGACTCCAGGTTTGCCAGGCTCCAGTAAGAAGAGCCTTTTTTCCCTTGGGTCTGAGTAAATGTCAAAGAAAACATGATTACAGAAGAAGAAACTCAATTGCACAGAAGAATCAGAGAGAAAGACCACTTGCAACAGGGTCACCTGACACTCCCCCGTCCCCAAAATGATTTCTTCTATTGGCTACTCTCAGGCTTAAGGTCCTAGTTTAGAACCATCACACAATTTGGTTCTAAATTTCTAATTCTGCTTTGTATAGCTATTTTAAGTTCTGTATTTTGTTGCCTGTCAAATCTTTGTAAAACCAGTTTGTCCAACAAGCTGATGCTTGCTCCACATTTCAAAATGATCAGAACGATCTCAAACGATTTAAGCTCTTAAGATTAGATCACAATTTCTCCCTCCTACTCCTTGTTAGGTTTTCTCAATAGGTTTCCAATCAGTGCACTTTCCCTCCAAGGTGGGGCACAACACCCAGCAAGAAGTCCTTCCTGGCACCAAAGGACAAAGGCCACTGAAACTAGAAAACCTACCTCTTCAACAGCGATGCTTTCAGAGAAAAGTAGAAAACGTCAAACTGAATTAGAAAAACATCATTTTAAATAGTTGGAAGGACATACTAGCAAAGGAGGCATCAATTACTCCTTGTTAATTACATACTCCAACAAGAGAGCATCACTTACAGACCCACTAGAAGAGAACAATTCCTGTGTACCTAGCTACTTAGCCTATGAGAAACCATCACTACCTGAACTCTCACCTCAACCCAGGGACTTTCTTCAGAACAACTCCTGTCAACTTCCTCCTCCTTCTCTTTAACATAATGGGACTCTCCTTTGTTTGTTGAACTTATCTATGGTTTTTGCTATAGTTCGCTTGTCCCAACTCCAATTCCTTGGCTACACCCAAATAAACCCAGTTTGCTGGCAAAAGAACTGGCTGTTTTATCTTGAAAGCTTCATGCCTTCCACTTTATTTTACATTTCTCTAAAAGAAGGCTGCCCACTTCACGGCAGTGTGAACTTAAAAGTATCACCTAAATTATCTTGTTTCGTCTTTTTTTTTTTTTTAACACTACTGAGAAAGATTGAGGGCAAGAA
The DNA here is from genome assembly GCA_006410615.1 of Neotragus moschatus. Classification (NCBI taxonomy): domain Eukaryota; kingdom Metazoa; phylum Chordata; class Mammalia; order Artiodactyla; family Bovidae; genus Neotragus; species Neotragus moschatus. The sequence goes on along the minus strand of SJYA01001379.1, from coordinate 424,026 downwards.
GTCGGCGACAGAGGATGAGATGGTTGGATGGCATCACAAACTCAATGGACGTGAGATTGTGCAAACTCAGGAAGATACTGAAGGACTGGGAAGCCTGGTGTGCTGCAGTTCACGGGGTCCCAGAGAGTCCGACACGACTTGGCCACGGAACAACAACTGAGTACAGGAATTGGAAAGTATTCAGCATTTAAATGAAATTTAAACAAGCACTGAAATCACGCGTCTCTATCCTTTTGAAAACGTCAACATCAGCTATTTCTTCACCTTCACAGGAAAGTTCCACTGACCTATTTCCATCACGTTCCCTCACCTGGCAAAAGGGCTCTGCGTCGCTCTGCACAGCGTCCCTACGCCCAGCAGACGGCAGTGGGCCTGCCGCACGGCCTCACAAGGACAACGCCGCCGAAGCCCCGCGGGTCGCCGTCTGGAATTCCAGTGAAGAAGCGCTAAAGTCCATTACACAGTGACTGCTAGGGTTCGCCCAGACACGGTCCTTAAAGTGCAGCCCCCGCAGCCACACGATCCTGACGACCACACTGGCGACGACATCCCCTTCCGCCCCGGCGCGCCCCTCTTCCGCCCCGACGCGCCCCTCTTCCGCCCCGACGTGCCCCTCTTCCGCTCCGCCCGGCTTCCCTTCCGCTTTCCCACCCGGCCCGGGACGCGCTGGCCGCCCTCTCTCTGGCCCGCGGCGTCCGGGTTCCTGTGTTAAGTGTCTGCTCCTTCTCCGGGCGCCTGAGTTTTCCGCTCCTCGGCGGGCACCCCAGACCCAGGAGCCCCTCCCCCGACGCGGAGCGCCCCGCTCTCTGCCAGGTGCCCGCAGGTGCTCGTGTAGTAAGCGAGCTCGGAAAGCAGGTCTCTGGGCCCGAGCTTCGCTACGCAGGGCTGGGGCCCCTAAACTCTGAAATCCTACAGTCCTGCTTTTTTTCAGGCTTCCGTGTAAACGTGGAGGAGGAGAAAGACAGTTCAGGAGAATTTCCAAAGGGGAGGGGAGAGAAGTTACCGAGGCTGTACGTTCTTAAACATCTCTTCTGTGTTCTTGAGCAGAGAGAGGTTTTTTGTTGTTGATTTGTTAAAGACAGCATATATACCACATGTGATAAGCGCATTGTGTGTGTGTGTCTTTGTGTGTCTCTACTAGACATTCAGTCATGTCCTACTCTGCGACCCCGCCAGGCTCCTCTGTCCATCTAATTCTCTAGGTAAGAATACTGGAATCCGTTGCCATTTCCTTCAGGGCATCTTCTGGACCCAGGAGATCAAACCTGAATCTCCTGCATTGAAGGAGATTCTTTATTGTCTGAGCCACAAGGAAGCTTCATTATACTACTCAGTTCAGTTCAGTCATTCAGTCCTCTCTGACTCTTGGCAACCCCATGGACTATAGCATGCCAGGCCTCCCTGTCCATCACCAACTCCCAGATCTTACTCAAACTCATGTCCATTGAGTTGGTGATGTCATCCAACCATCTCATCCTCTGTCCTCTCCTTCTCTTCCTGCCTTCAACCTTTCCCAGCATCAGGGTCTTTACCAATGGGTTCTTTGCATCAAGTAGCCAAAGTATTGGAGTTTCAGCTTCAGCATGAGTCCAAACAATGAATATTCAGGACTGATTTCTTTTAGGATGGACTGGTTGGATCTCCTTGTTGTCCAAGGGACTCTCAAGAGTCTTTTCCAACCCCACAGTTCAAAAGCATCAATTCTTTAGCACTCAGCCTTCTTTATAATGCAACTGTCACATCCATACATAACTACTGGAAAAACCATAGCTTTGACTAGATGGACTTTTGTTGACAAAATAATGTCTCTGCTTTTAAATATGCTGTCTAGAGTGGTCGTAGCTTTTCTTCCAAGAAGTAAGCATCTTTAAATTTCATGGCTGCAGTCACCATCTGCAGTGATTTTGGAGCCCTCAAAAATAACTCTATCACTGTTTCCACAGTTTCCCCATCTGTTTGCCATGAAGTGATGGGACTGGATGCCATGATATTAGTTTTCTGGATGTTGAGTTTTAAGCCAACTTTTCCACTCTCCTCTTTCACTTTCATCAGGAGGCTCTTTAGTTCTTCTTCGCTTTCTGCCTTAAGTGTGGTGTCATCTGCGTATCTGAGATTATTGATATTCCTCCCAGCAATCCTGATTCCAGCCCAGCATTTCTCATGATGTACTTTTAAGTTAAAGAAGCAGGGTAACAATATACAACCTTGACAAACTCCTTTCCTGATTTGGAACCAGTCTGTTGTTCCGTGTCCAGTTCTAACTGTTGCTTCTTGACCTGCATACAGATTTCTTAGGAGGCAGATCAGGTGGTCTGATATTCCCATATCTTTCAGAATTTTCCACAGTTTGTTGTGATCCACACAATCAAAGGCTTTGGCATAATTAATAAGGCAGAAGTAGATGTTTTTCTGGAACTCTCTCACTTTTTTTGATGATCCAATGGATATTGGCAGTTTGTATACTGCTCAACAAGCTTACAATTATTTACCAATCAGAGATGCTTTGAAAGGTGGCTGAAAGGAGGCTTATATTTCTCCAGAAATGGGATTTGGGATTGTTTTGTTGAAGAAGATGGACGGATGTGATGTCATGTATGGATGTGAGAGTTGGAATATAAAGAAAGCTGGGTGTCGAAGAACTGATGCTTTTGAACTGTGGTGTTGGATAAGACTCTTGAGAGTTCCTTGGACTGCAAGGAGATCAAACCAGTCCATCCTAAAGGAACTCAGTCCTGAATATTCATTGGAAGGACTGATGTTGAAGCTGAAACTCCAATACTTTGGTCACCTGATGTGAAGAACTGACTCATTGGAAAAGACCCTGATGCTGGGAAAGATTGAAGGCAGGAGGAGAAGAGGAAGACATAGGATAAGATAGTTGAATGTCATCACCAATTAGATGGACATGATTTTGAGTAAGCTCCGGGAGTTGGTGATGGACAGGGAAGCCTAGTGTGCCACAGTTCATGGGGTCACAAAGAATCCCACACAACTGAGCAACTGAACTGTCAAAGAGGAGGAACTGAAGGTGAATCTTAGTAAATACAGGGTTGATAAACAAGATGTGTACAATAAGGAGGAAGTAGCAAACAAGATTGAACCAATAGGAAGAAATTTTTATTGGAAGTATTTCATTTCTATTTAATATGATTGGATCATTTCATGTCTCTTCCTTGGTTCTTATCACAACAGAGATTTGGAATGACAGGCTAAAGAGTTTAAAGCAATAAACAAGTCACAGTTCAGTTCAACTCAAACAGACAGATCTTTCCTCAGACCTTTCCTAAGACATGGGAGGAGGCCAACTGTGAAGGAGTCATAGTCTTCGTACTCCCTCTTGGCATCCCCCTTTTCATACTTCCCATAGCCTCCTTTTGGTTGTGCCCTATGCATAATAGAGCCTATATCCACCACCAAACAAGAAAGGAGATGCAGATGGGCATATATTCAAGGCCAACTGACAATTTCAAGTTATATAACAACAGGCTCAGTTGTATATGTCTTCCCATAATTTAGTCTGTTATAGTCAGATGTGTATATGTATATATGTATAGATTATTTATAAGCCATTAATTGGCTCCTGGTTGCCTATGGTTTCTTGTGGAAGACCCTGTGGTTAGTTTTTATCCACTGTGTGCTTAGGGCACCTGTGCAAGAATTGGAAAAGTCTCTGTGGTTATTTTTGTAGCATATCTGTGAGCTCTCCTGGGACTACCTGGATGGAATTTAAAGGTCAGCTTGTATCCCTTTCCGCTAGGCCACCTCTCCTTGCTCATGAGTAAATTCCTATCTAGCAATATGAAATGGGGGGCTTCCCCAGTGGTTCAGCAGTAAAAGAATCTGTTTGCAATGCAGGAGATGCAGGAGGCATGTGTTTGATCCTTGGGTTGGGAAGATCTCCTGAAGGAGGAAATGACAACCCACTCCAATATCTTTGCCTGGAAAATTCCATGGACAGAGGAACCTGGTGGACTACAGTCCATGGGGCTCACAAAGAGACATGACTGAGCACACACTTGTGAATATGAAATGGGCAACTTGGGCCATTACACGCTGTTGAACAAAATATTCACTTGCTTTAAAGGTGATTCAGGAGCACTAACTAGTTTGCATAATGAGTGGGAGTAACTAGATGTCTGGTTTGTGTTATGAATTTGTATAGGACAAGTGGTATTGCGCCAGCTCTGTGTATTGATACAGGATATTGCATTTTTCCAAGGTTGGCAGCTTCAGCAGCTTGTGTAGATCCCTGATAGCATCTTTCTTTGTTAAAGTAGGCTGAGTCTATCCAATGTCTTATCTTTTCTGTGAGTATTTGGTTACCTGCCAGTTCTCAAAGAATTTAGTGTCAAATTGAGGAGATAAAATGTGTAATGTTTTTACATGTATTAATATATATGGTTATAAAATTATAGACATAATCAAAAGGGGTCCAAAGCACTTAGGAGTTTGGCCAGTTGTGCTGGCAACAAGTGGAGATCATGGGAAGCAGCACAGATGATACATATGCATTTCAGTTCTGTAACTAATATGCTAAGAGATTAGCCAGCATTTCTTTTCTCTTATTATGCTTCACCCACAGAAGTTCCTCTTCACCTACAGCTATAGGCATGTAATTGGAAAAGACGAGAGTCTGCAGTGACATGTCAGTGATGTCGTGCAGTGACACTCAGGGATCAAACCTGGGTGTTCTGCATTGCAGGGAGATTCTTTACCAACTAAGCCACCAGGTAACTAGCCTTGATAAATTGGGATCTACTTTGAGCCTAAACCACAGAAAAGAATTTAAGTGTCCTGAGAGGACAGGAAGGTGGGAGCTGGGAAGGCTGACACCAAGGTATCTGATACTTGCTTATATCCTGTAGGAAAAACCTTTCTATTCCAAGACCTGGTCTTTCTCATTCTTTTGTTTTCCAGTGGTATTCTGTTTGCTCATCTGTATGTATACCATTTCAGTGTATCTTTACATACAACTTATTGTAAATATATCTTTTATAACAATAACCTTTGTTCCAAACCACAGACTGAAAAACTAATGCTCTGTAATATTGCCATGTCAGTGCCTCAGTTCAGTTCAGTTCAGTCGCTCAGTCATGTCCAACTCTTTGCGACCCCATGGACTGCAGCACACCAGGCTTTCTTGTCCATCACCAACTCCTTCAGCTTGCTCAAACTTGTGTCCATTGAGTCAGTGATGCCATTCAACCATCTCATCCTGTCATGCCCTTTTCCTCCTGCCTTCCCCTTCTTCTCCTGCCTTCCATCTTTCTCAGAATCAGGGTCTTTTCCAATGAGTCAGTTCTTCACATCAGGTGGCCAAAGTCAGTGCCTAGTCCACGTTTAACTGCTGGCTCAATCTGCAAATATTAGTTTGTCATTTCTTTAATTGTTTCCTGCTGCTGCTGCTGCTGCTGGTGCTAAGTTGCTTCAGTCGTGTCCGATTCTGTGTGACCCCATAGACAGCAGCCCACCAGGCTCCCCTGTTGTTTGAGTTTTCATAAAATACCTATCCAGTTATTCTTAACCTCCTTCTCTTGACTTGCTGTTAAACTGCCTTTCTTCCTTTTACTCCATCTCATGTTCTGCAGTCAAGACTTTTGAGTGTCTACTCTTCTGAGAGATTGGGTCAAAATAGCTTTCAATCTTGAGACACATAAAATTGTCTTTTCTATGTCATATTTAATTACTTTCTGTATGTGTTTATAACAATCCCAGAAGACTTTTTGAAGCCTTAAAAAGCATTTTGACCCAATTTTATATCTGAATAGGTCACCATTCATCCCTTTCTAACAAGTCTGAATGTCCAAGAGCCGTTCCCTCTCCCTCTGTCTCCTTTGGACACTTCATCACTTCCAAGATAGTAAGAGATATTCCCTTGTATCCTCCCATCTATTTTTAACAATGTAATTCTCTGCTGGCTTTAGAAAAAAAAAAATAGTATCTATTTTTTCTGCTTAGGAATAAAATGTTACTGTGCACATAGGAAAAATTTTAAAAAGCAACAAAAACCTTCCCTAGTCACATCACACAGTGAAAATTGCTAATAGATGAGCATATTCTAAAAATATAAATTAATATATTCTATATATAGCAATATCTATACCTGATGGATATATATATATATATATATATATGTACAAATGTATAAAAGAATACTTTTCAGCCATAGGAATGAAAAGAGTCATTCCATTTGCTACAATATGGATGGATCTTGAAGGATATGGTAAATGAAACGTCAGACAAAAAAGATAAATACTGCATAAAATCGCTTATTTGTAAAATATTAAAAAGTCAAATTCATGGAAACTGATACTAGAAAGGTGGTTACCATGGGATTGGCGATGAGGAAAATGAGAAGATATTAGTCAAAAGATACAAAATTTAAATGACATAGGATGACTAAATCCTGGAGATCTAACATATAGCATGATTACCATGTTGTATAATTGAAATTTGCTAAAAGAGTAGATATGTTTTCTCACCACACGCACACATAAACACACACACACAAGGTAACTGTGAAGTGATTTATAACAGTTCTGTTTGGTCATTCAGTTGTGTCTGACTCTCTGAGACCCCATGAACTGCAGCACACCAGACGTCCCTGTCCATCACCAACTCCCTGAAGTGAAGTGAAGTGAAGTCGCTCAGTCGTGTCCGACTCTTAGCGACCCTATTGGGATAGGTGGGCTATCTGGATCATTAAGATCTTTTTTGTACAGTTCTTCTGTGTATTCTTGCCACCTCTTAAAATCTGCTGCTTCAGTTAGGTCCATACCATTTCTGTCCTTTATTGTGCCCATCTTTGCATGAAATGTTTCCTTGTTATCTCTAATTTTCTTGAAGTGATCTCTAGGCTTTCCCATCTTATTGTTTTCCTCTATCTCTTTGCATTGATCATCGAGGAAGACTTCTTTTCTCTCTCTGTGCTATTCTTTGGAACTCTGCATTCAAATGGGTATATCTTTCCTTTTCTCCTTTGCCTTTGGCTTCTCTTTTTTTCTCATCTATTTGTAAGGCCTCTTTAGACAATCATTTTGACTTTTTGCATTTCTTTTTCTCGGAGATGGTCTTGATCCCTGCCTCCTGTACAATGTCATAAACCTCCTTCCATAGTTCTTTAGGCACTCTGTCTATCAGATCTAATCCCTTGAATCTCTTTGTTACTTCCATTGTATAATCATAAGGGATTTGATTTAAGTCATACCTAANAGACAATCATTTTGACTTTTTGCATTTCTTTTTCTCGGAGATGGTCTTGATCCCTGCCTCCTGTACAATGTCATAAACCTCCTTCCATAGTTCTTTAGGCACTCTGTCTATCAGATCTAATCCCTTGAATCTCTTTGTTACTTCCATTGTATAATCATAAGGGATTTGATTTAAGTCATACCTAATGAAGTGACAGACAAGTTAATTAGCTTGATTGTGATAATTATATCATAATGTATACATATATCAAGGCATCACATTATGTACTTTAAGTATATAGAATTTTATTTGTCAATTATACTTCCACAAATCTGGGGAGAGAGAAGGAAGTAGGGTAATATTGAATTATTATTGTTGAATTTGTGTTTTTGTAAGTCTATTTCTCTCTTCAGTTTTGTGAATTTGTCCTGCATTTTTTTGCTCTAATTTTAGATAAACATGGTTACAAATGTTTTATCTTTCTAAGAATGACACTGTTACCATTTTTGAAAATCCCTGTTTGTCTCTTGTAATATTTTTTCTGAAAGTCCAATTTGCCTTATATTAGAATAGGCAGTCCAGGTTTCTTGTTATTGTTTACATGAAACATATTTTCCGTCTTTTTCCCTTCAACTTATTTGTACCTATAAGTCTAAATTTGTTGCTTTTTTAATCAGTGTCACAATCTCTGCCTTTTATTGGATTGTTTAATTCATTCACATTGGGCTCGATAAAGGGCAGAAATGGTATGGACCTAACAGAAGCAGAAGATATTAAGAAGAGGTGGCAAGAATACACAGAAGAACTGTACAAAAAAGATCTTCAAGATCCAGATATTCACAATGGTGTGATCACTCATCTAGAGCCAGACATCCTGGAGTGTGAAGTCAAGTGAGCCTTAGAAAGCATCACTCCGAACAAAGCTAGTGGAGGTGATGGAATTCCAGTTGAGCTCTTTCAAATCCTGAAAGATGATGCTGTGAAAGTGCTGCACTCAATATGCCAGCAAATTTGGAAAACTCAGCAGTGGCCATAGGACTGGAAAAGGTTAGTTTTCATTCCAATCCCAAAGAAAGCCAATGCCAAAGAATGCTCAAACTACCGCACAATTGCACTCATCTCACATGCTAGTAAAGTAATGCTCAAAATTCTCCAAGCTAGGCTTCAGCAATACATGAACCGTGAACTTCCAGATGTTCAAGCTGGTTTTA
>SJYA01001379.1:189845-411248 GCA_006410615.1 Neotragus moschatus | reverse complement strand
GTCAAGGCTATGGTTTTTCCTGTGGTCATGTATGGATATGAGAGTTGGACTGTGAAGAAGGCTGAGCACCGAAGAATTGATTCTTTTGAACTGTAGTGTTGGAGAAGACTCTTGAGAGTCCCTTGGACTGCAAGGAGATCCAACCAGTCCATTCTAAAGGAAATCAGCCCTGGGATTTCTTTGGAAGGAATGATGCTAAAGCTGAAACTCCAGTACTTTGGCCACCTCATGTGAAGAGCTGACTCATTGGAAAAGAGTCTGATTCTGGGAGGGATTGGGGGCAGGAGGAGAAGGGGACGACAGTGGATGAGATGGCTGGATGGCATCACTGACTCGATGGGCATGAGTCTGAGTGAACTCCGGGAGTTGGTGATGGACAGGGAGGCCTGACGTGCTGCGATTCATGCGGTTGCAAAGAGTCGGGCACAACTGAGCGACTGAACTAAACTGAACTGAACTTGAATGCTATTTTTGATATAGTTGATTTACATTTGTCATTTTACTGTTTGTTTTCTGTCTTGTGTCTTTTTTTCCTTTATTTTTCCTTCACTTCTTAGTTTCACATTAATGCATGTTTTTCTCTTGTCACTTTTTTTTCCCATTTACAATTTTTTCATTATTTGGGGATTATTTTCTTAATGGTCATTCTAGGATTTGCCATATGCAGCTTACCCTATCAGAGTCTTCTTCAGATTTATAGTAACTTCATTCAAGTAATGTATAGAAATGTTACTTCTATGTAGTTCTTTTTTTCTGCCTTTTGGTTCCATAATTATTACATATTTCATCTACGCCTATTACACACCCCTAGTATGCTGTTATAAATGTTAATTTGTATAGTTGTATATCTTTTAAAGAAACTGAGACAAGAACNTCCCTTTTCTCCACACCCTCTCCAGCATTTATTGCTTGTAGACTTTTGGATCGCAGCCATTCTGACTGATGTGAAATGGTACCTCATCGTGGTTTTGATTTGCATTTCTCTGATAATGAGTGATGTTGAGCATCTTTTCATGTGTTTGTTAGCCATCTGTATGTCTTATGATTTCTAACTACTGTCTGAAGTCACTTGTTTTCAGGCTGAAGAAGTTCTCCTAGTATTTCGTGTTAGCTGGATGGACTTCCAATGAATCTTTTTCAGTTTTTGTTAATCTGACATTGTGTTTATTAGGGCTCCATTGTGCTGCTTTCAGATTTTTCCCTTTAGACAAAAATATCTTTGAACATTTAACTGTCATGTTTCTGGGTGTTCTCTCTTTGTGTTTTTCCAACTTGCAGTTTGTTGAGCCTCCTGGATAATTTTTTAATGAAACATAGTAAATGTTATGATATCTTTGAATACATTTTTGTAGTTTTGTTTGCTTGCTTCTTTCCCTCCTTTCTCTGCTCTGGTAATCCTATTGCATGTATGTTCATGAGCTCAGTGGTGTTATGCATTTCTCTTAGGCTCTGTTCATTTTTCCTGCATTCTTCTTGTCCCCTCTGTTTTTTCAGGTTGCATAATCCCTGTCAACCTTTAGTTTTATCTGCTGCTTTTTTCTTCAGCCAGTTCAGTTCTGCTTTTGAGCCCTGTAGTGATTTTTGTTTCTTTTGGTTATTGTATTTTCAATGTTAGAATTTCTCTTTCTTTTTTGTAATTTCTTTCTCGTTTTGGATATTCTCTCTTTGATGAGACATCATAATACTATACCCTCCTTTAATTCCTTAGGCATGATGATGTCCTTTGATTCTTTGAAGGTATTTGTGATAATTACTTTGAAGTCTTTGCAGTGGTCAACATTTGGGTCCCCTCAAATAAAGTTTCTGTTGTCTGCTTTAAAAAAAAAAGTATGTCACACTTTACAATTTCTTTGCATGTCTCATTATTTTAAAATTTACACTTTAGGCTAAAATTCTATTTATTTATTTATTTTTGGCTGCATAGTGTGGCATGTGGGACTTTAGTTCCCTGACCAGGGATCAAACCTGTGCCCCTGCATTGGAAGCATAGGGTCTTAACCACTGGACTGCCAGGGAAGTCCCTAACTTTACATTTAGACAATATACTGTAGTAAGTCTGCATGTCATTTGCCCCCACCCATTTGGTGCTTTTCATTGTTTGCCTGTTTATTTCTTTAGCTACTGGTGCTACTGTTTTAGTTTGGAAACTCTAATATTGTCTGGAGACAGTACTGCAATCAGTTCCTGGGATAATAGTGGTTTTAGCAGGGCTCTCTTTGATTGCTTCTTTCCCTGATCATACTCAGATGTCAGACTCCTTTAATTTCTGGCTGATCTGCGGTATTTTTCTGTAATGCCCTTGGGCATAAATTGCTCCACAGTTAGATGCAGTTAAATCCAGGCCTCATTACAGGGGTACTGTATGAAGCCAGTGTATGAAGATTGCTCTGACCCCAAGAGTGATTTCCTTAGGTAACTTTTCCCCTGTTTCCCTCTAACAAACTTGTTGGTCAATCTTTTAGCTTGTCATTCTCACTCCCAACAAACAGCTCCACTATTTCTAAGAACACACTTAGGTTCAACCTTTCCCCACACTCTGTTTCATATAAAGTTAGTTCATTTGGTAGAGCTCCAGAACTTTCTGTTCTAAAGGCCTACTTGTCCTCCTGAGGAGAAAATAAATCTCTGAGCCATGGAGCAAAGGATGGGAGCTTCTCTATGTACTTCTTTTCCTTTAGGAGGAGGGTGCAAGGTGTATGCAGCAGCCTCTGGTCCCCTTGACTTGCCTCTCCTATAGTGGAACCCTCACCTCCACAGGAGCTAGCATGGGAGAAATCAAGGTCCTAGTCTTTTCAGCCTACCAACTTGTAGTAGAGTGTCTGATCTATGAGTTGAAGCTAGGTGAAAGAAGTGAGCCTGTGACCTCTATTGCAGTCACCTGGAATTTAACCTCTACAAAGGGTAGATGGGGTGTTTGATAAACACTGGCAGCCTGTCCCTTGCATAGCACAAAAGATGAGAGGGAACTATATATTCTTGGGTGCATTTGTCTGGAATGAAGTTTCTTTCATGCTGAGCTGGAATAGAGGAAGGGTCAGAGGAATAGGTTGTGATTCAAATGGCCCAGATTCTCAATGTCCTTATTGCACTTAGTAGATTTTCTTGAATAAATGTTTCTTTATTTGTTGTATGTCCTTATGGCAATTTCCATACACATTAAATGATTGTCTTTTAAAAACAGTTTTTACTAATTATGCTTATTTGGTTGGGGAATGGATCCATAGAACTCATGCTGCCATCCTAGAAGTGGGAATCCTGAAATTGGTTACCTTTGAGAGACCAGTTTTCATTAAGGTTGGAAGAAACAGTGCAACTGATTAAAAACTCAAAGCATGATAATGAAGTGAAAGCAAAGGCTAGAAACTACTCTTTAGATGTTTTGTTGCAGATAGAGTGAAGCAACTTAGCAGCAGCAGCAGCAGCAGCAGGGTAGCTATAGGGCTTCCCAGGTGGCGCTAGTGGTAAAGAGTCACCAGCCAATGCAGGAGTCACAGGTTCGATCCCTGGGTTGCAAAGATCCCCTGGAGAAGGGCACAGCAACCCACTCCAGTATTCTTGCCTGCGGAATCCCATGGGCAGAGGAGCCTCATGGGCTACAGTCCATAGGGTCACAAAGAGTCAGACACAACTAAAGCAACTTAGCACACACACACACAGAGTAGCTAGAAAATCATAGACAAGAAGTGGTCTTTAAGGTCACCTTGGGAAATATGATTCTGAGTGTACAAGAAATGGATTAAAAGGTTCCTGGAACTGAGATGAACATTGCAAGAATCCATATGATTCAGAATCATCTTTGACATACAGGAGCATCAAACATTCTAAGGGAAAGAAGGGTATGAGCCTGGCAGTTATCAAGATTTTTGACCTGATTTTGTATGTTGATGGAAGGTTAGAGTTTAAGGATTTAAAAGCGCTGGGAAAGGAGAAGGCAATGGCAACCCACTCCAGTACTCTTGCCTGGAAAATCCCATGGGTGGAGGAGCCTGGTGGGCTACGGTCCATGGGTTTGCTAAGAGCTGGACACAACTGAGTCACTTCAGTTTGACTTTTTACATTCATGCATTGGAGAAGGAAATGGCAACCCACTCCAGTGTTCTTGCCTGGAGAATCCCAGGGACGGGGGAGCCTGGTGGGCTGCTGTCTATGGGGTCGCACAGAGTCGGACACGACTGAAGCGACTTAGCTGCAGCAGCATACATAAGCTCCACCTGAAAAGCCTTTGCCACTCCGTTGCGTCTGCATTATGGCTGTCTTATGGCTGTGTCCACTGGGTCAACCATGAGAGGAGAGTGCAGCGGGTCTGCTGCTACGGCTGCTGTGCCAGTCAGAAGAGAAATAAACATATCTGCAGTTCCTGTGGGGGAGGGGGGGGGAAGCGCTGGGAAAAACAGGTCAGAGTTAAAATGTGCATGCATGAAAAAAGGGCAGAATTGAAATGTGCTTGCATGAAATTAGGCTAAATAGAAAAGTAAGAGAAGTCAAAGGGGCTCTAATGTACTAAAAGAATACAGAAGGGAAAGGACACCAGAGGTCTTGAAGAGTAGTGGCAACAAATATGAGAAGCAGGAAAGATTAGATAGAAATGGAGCCTTGGGATTTAATCTTCAATGTGGAGCAATTAGATCTGTAAGGCTGTGACAGAGGTGAAGTGGAGACAGAAGGTTTTGCAGCTGTGGAGACTGAGAAATTATAAGACTCCGTAGCAAGGAAATTTTCTGATGCATCATTTAGAGGTGTATGTAATGACAGGCCGGAGAAGGAAATGGCAACCCACTCCAGTGTTCTTGCCTGGAGAATCCCAGGGACGGGGGAGCCTGGTGGGCTGCTGTCTATGGGGTCGCACAGAGTCGGACACGACTGAAGCGACTTAGCTGCAGCAGCATACATAAGCTCCACCTGAAAAGCCTTTGCCACTCCGTTGCGTCTGCATTATGGCTGTCTTATGGCTGTGTCCACTGGGTCAACCATGAGAGGAGAGTGCAGCGGGTCTGCTGCTACGGCTGCTGTGCCAGTCAGAAGAGAAATAAACATATCTGCAGTTCCTGTGGGGGAGGGGGGGGGAAGCGCTGGGAAAAACAGGTCAGAGTTAAAATGTGCATGCATGAAAAAAGGGCAGAATTGAAATGTGCTTGCATGAAATTAGGCTAAATAGAAAAGTAAGAGAAGTCAAAGGGGCTCTAATGTACTAAAAGAATACAGAAGGGAAAGGACACCAGAGGTCTTGAAGAGTAGTGGCAACAAATATGAGAAGCAGGAAAGATTAGATAGAAATGGAGCCTTGGGATTTAATCTTCAATGTGGAGCAATTAGATCTGTAAGGCTGTGACAGAGGTGAAGTGGAGACAGAAGGTTTTGCAGCTGTGGAGACTGAGAAATTATAAGACTCCGTAGCAAGGAAATTTTCTGATGCATCATTTAGAGGTGTATGTAATGACAGGCCTGAGAAGGAAATGGCAACCCACTCCAGTATTGTTGCCTGGGGAATCTCATGGACAGAGGAGCCTGGCAGGCTACAGTCCACGGGGTTACGAAGAATCGGACACGACTGAGCACTCAAACACACAAACACAATGACAGGCGATGGTTCACTGCCAGTGATGATTACTGTAGACAAACTAAAGGGTGGGAAGAAGGTAGGAGCGACGGCGTTTCCCCATCTCCTGGCCCATGGTTTCATAATCGGTGGCAGTTGTGCTTTCCAATGTGACTCCAGCTTCCAGGAGGCCTTGGCCTTGGCCCCTGTGTTCTCATAATACCACCTCTGCCTTTTGGTCCCTTCAGGCTGAAGTGGGAGAAGAATGGGTTCCTATTGTTCCAGCCTCTGACTTGATAGCCTCATGGTCCTCTGTTGGGCTTCTCGGTTTGGCATCACCTTTATCACCATTCCTTTGCAATAAGTTCCCACTGTTTTAAATACTCAGGGGTTTTTTCCCCCCTGATTAGCTCTTCACACATACCCAATATACTTTGTATTCCATTACAAAATTCAGTGTGCTTGTGATTATATCTAATAAATGTCTTCTTAACCAAACTCTGTTTCTAGGGCAGAGATCATGGCTGTCTCCTGGAGCTCTGCATTGCTGTGATCACCAGATGAGAGGCGCTTGATAATTATTTGTTGAATGAATGGATAGATAACATGTGCAGTAGTTTTTTCACTCCTGAAAGTTTCTCAGTCGCCTCTTCGTTTCTTATTCTTGCCTTGGAAGAATGAGATAAACTGCTAACAGACAAAGCAAAGCTATACTTGATGGCATGTCCTCATATCTTTCCAGCACCTAGAAAAATCAGTTCATACAAAAATCAAATAACATCTGCCAAAATAATTAAAACGAGAGTGGATTGCTTGAATGTACCAAAGGGAAAAAGAAAAACTTTATGAAACTCACTCGAGAAGCTGATCGAGAGAAAGCTTAACCTGATATAGCTTTATAGGGCCCGAGGAAAACCAAGTGAGCACTGAACTAGTTTTATTTTAACATGGAACTTATCTCTTTTTTTTTTTTTTAATTTAACACTTTTATTGAGTACATTCTATGTTTTGTGTACAATGCTATGCAANTGGGGCATAGACTTGGATTACCGTGATACTGAGTGGTTTGCCTTGGAAATGAACAGAGATCATTCTGTCATTTTTGAGATTGCATCCAAGTATTGCATGTCGGACTCTTTTGTTGGCCATGATGGCTACTCCATTTCTTCTGAGGGATTCCTGCCTGCAGTAGTAGATAAACTTCTTTATTTATTCCTGTCTGTCCTGAAATCATACAACACTCTCTTGTTATTCAAAAGTCTTGTGCTTTTCCTTATTTGTATTTAAGACTAAAATTTGATATTGAGTTTTGGGTATGATGTGACATACAGATATAATTTATCTTCCATGTTTGTAACCAATTATTTAGCACCATTTATTGAATTGTCCCTACTTTCACTATGGATTAGCAATGCCACTTGTCATGAGTGAAGTTTGCTTATGTGTGTTTCAGTTTCTAGGCTTACTATTCTGTTCCTTTGATTTTGGGTTTACTTCTGAGCCAACACAACATTGTCTCAATTATTATTGCTTTGTAATAGGCATTGGTATACAACTGGGCAAATCCTCCTCTAGTTCTTCATTTCCAGAATTGTCTGGGCTGTGCATGGCCATTAGCTGATACGTCTGCATTTTCAAACCAGTTTGTCAAATTGCATAACAAACTTGTATGGAAATTTCAAAGGAGTTCACATTAGAATTTTAAATTAAGCTATGATAATAAACAGCTTTGTTAATCATCTTTGTTTACTCCTGTTCAGCAGGAATCTTTCCTGCAGGTACTTGATTTATCTCTTCAATATCTTCCAGCAAAGTGTTCATATTTTCTCCACTGAAGTTATACATTTGTATTATTAGGGCTACTCTTCCTTGCTATTTTTTATGTTTTGTTGCTATTATGAATGCTATCCTTAAAATTGTCTTTTTTGGGTATATAGACATGTATATGCATAATACCTGGTTAATTACTCAGTTTTCATTTCTTACTATTTCATCAAGCATTTGAAACACTTTTAACTTTGAGAGTTTTGTAATTATGAGATGTGAGGTCATGCTGACTCTGACTTTATCTACTTAACTTTTGGGCTTCTGAGACTGCAAGATTTAATCCACAAACTTGGATTAAATTTACATCCTTATGGAGTTATATTTTGCAAGACATACTGTCAGGGCATGTTGCCTGGGCTCTGAAAGAGGGCTAGTGCAAGTATATTTCTCAATTTGGCACTTAACCATCCCAGTTGTTTAAGGTAATGCCCTAAGATGGCCTGACTTATGCCTGTGTTTACCAGTTCTCAAGGGAGATTTCTTTCCTCACTCATAGCTCAAGTTAAGACAGACACATTTTCTTGCTGTGCAAATTTTGCCTCATTTATCATTTTTCAGAAGGCATAGCCCTTCAAAGATCACAACTTCATGCAGGGGCAGGAGGGCAGGACTCAGTTTAACTCTCCACCTGGAATGGTCCCAAGGTTTCATTTCTCTTTACACTCCTGAACTAGAAACACAAATCTCTAGTAACGTAGATCAGCGAATACCATAAAGGCTACTTTAACTTGCCTTTGTAAAGCACACAAAAGATTGACCAGCAGACAGAAAGCATTTCCTATAAATACAATCGAGTAAATAAATAGAAAATGTCATGTAGGGAATGGCTGATGGTATCAGGAATGTTTCACTTGGAGAAATTGTGACATTTCCTTAGAGCTGGGAATGAGTAGACTATCTGACAGCTCTCTTTACCTAGTTTTGAATATTTGAAAGGTGAAGAAGTTGAAATAGATTTGTTCTACATGACATAAATAAGCAGGACTAAGACTGATCCATCAATGAATATTACAGCTGTTTTCTGGTAGTGGAAATTATGAAGAACTGAAATATCATCATTTGATTTATTTTTTTATAAACTTTAATGGTCACATATGTAAAATTTTACTCATATTGCAAAGAATTAACATTAACTCATAAGCCTTTAAAAATAAGACTAGGTTTTCAAAACATAGTTATGGGCTCCACAATAATTACATGTGGAAATGGAACAATCTATTTAACCATTCCCCTGTTGTAGAGTTAAATTTTGCTCTTCAGAAGAGTACTGGGCAAAACCTCCATATTCTCTTTTTAAAAGATCACTGACAAGTTCCTTAGATAGATTGCTGAAAGTGTTAAAATATTACGAATAAAGTGATTTTTTCCCCCCATATTTGTTTACTTATTTGGCTGCCTCAGGTCTTAGTTGTGGCATGCAGGAACTTCATTGTATCATATCTGGATCTTTTGTTGTGGTGCAAGGACTCTCTGGTCCTGGCAGGTGGGCTTAGTTGCTCTGTGGCATGTGGGATCTTAGTTCCTTGACCAGGGATTGAACCTGTATCCCCTACATTGCAAGGCGGATTCTTCCCTGGACTACCAGGAAAATCCCATGAACAAGTTTTAAAGGCATTTGATATTTGACTCCAGTTTGTTTTCTCGAAAGGTTAGACCAATTTACTCTTCCACCAGCAGTACATGATCATGTTTGTCTCACTTCTGTAATTACTGGGTGTGTTTACTTCGGTTTTAAAAAAGAAACTCATGTGTGCAACCTGCAATACTCAAAGTACAGGTATTGCTCATAAAATATATACTAGATTTGCATTGTAACAAGATACTAAGGTAGTTGCCGAACTGATGAACATGCATATGGGCTAAGGCAATTCAGTCATATCCAACTCTTTGTGACCCTATGCACTGGAGCCCTCCAGGCTCCTCTGTCCTTGGGATTCTCCAGGTGAGAATACTGAAGTGGGTTTCATGCCCTCCTCCAAGGCATCCTCCTGACCCAGGAGTCGAACCTGCGGCTCTTAAGTCTTCTGTATTGGCGGATGGGCTCTTTACTGCTGGTGCTACCTGGAAAGCCCAAATTGACGGACATGCGTGTGCTATTGTTATAATAACTTCCCTTGTTTTCCTCTACTGCTTCTGTTAAATTGTCCCCTCATTTCTTTTGCCTGGAGGAAACTACTCACAGTTCCAGATGGAATCTGTTTGAAAGCTGTGTGGCTTTTAGATAACAACTGTAACTATCTTTTACAGCAATAGGTATAGAATCTAAAAGTAATTCTATTTTAGGTGCTTTCTCGTATGACGTTTTCTCTTCCTAAAATAGCACGAAGCCCTTGATATCTAAGAAATGGTACTTATTAAATATCAGAGACTATACTCTTTAGAATTGTGAATTTATTTTTTTTTAATCGGAAGGCATGGAAGGGGTTGCAATTTAAACGTAACTCCAAACACAAATTCTATCATGAAGAGTAGTAGGAAAAACCGAAGCTGCATTTGCTAATGTACTTCAGTAAGTTATTTACATAAGTAAATAAGTGATCCAGAGTGAATCCTGCTATTCCACACCATACAGAGTATATAAATATACTATGCAAACACCCTGGGAAAAGAGTGCTGTGATATGTGGTCAGATTATCTCATTAGATAAAAAATGAGCACTCATGAGACTGGCACGACCGAAACAACCTCATTCATTTGTATCTTCAAGTAAATGTAAACCAACTCCTTATATTGTGCAGAGTGCGTATGTGTGTGCTAAGTCGCTTCAGTTGTATCTGACTCTTTGCAATCCCATGGACTGTAGCCGCCCCCCCCCCCTCCCAGGCTCCTCTGTCCATGGGATTTTCCAGGCAAGAATACTGGAGTGGATTGACATGCCCTCCTCCAGGGGATCTTCCCAACCCAGGGATCAAACTCACCTCTCTTAATATCTCCTGCATTGGCAGGGGGATTCTTTACCATTCATGCCACCTGGGAAGCCCATATCACAGAGTATCTTCACTTAAAAGTCCTCTTTTTAGAGAAATTTTAAAGACATTGGAAGTCAGTCTATAGACAGGGGAGTTGTTTTGAGTGACAGGCACTTTTTCTGTTGTCCCTACAGGAACATTGCCTAGGCAGCCAGTGACTCTTCAGACAAGTAAGGGTGGCTTTGACGTCATGGCCTCTTGACCTCACGACTAGATCACATGTTGTCACACAAGTCATACCTCACCAGAACTCACTTGCTCTTATAGTTAAGCTCAGTAATCACTATGTTTATTTTTCTCCACTGCCGTCATCATTTATATTTTAGAAATGCTTCCACTGAGAGCTTTAAACTTTGAATTTCAGGAAAGAAAATATCACAATTGGAAAAAAGTCACACTTGGAGGGTAAAATGTCTGTGCCGTATGTCTTTAAATTGATCACCAACTGTTTTTGTTTAGGTGAATGTAGCAACTTATATTTTAAAAGACGGAGAGACGAACAGAAAATATAACCGCCACCCACTTTGAAATGTAATTAAGTGAAATATTATCCCTTTTGAGCTTTCAGAAGTGCCAGCCTGAAGTTTAAGTCCTCTGTTCATACACCTCGGAGACTCTATCTCAAGCTACATGGCTATAGAGCTGAACTTCTTAACCACTATGCTGTGGCCCTGTCCACCCCTCTTACCTTACAGTGGCCTGTGATCCCTTGTTCTCTGATAGACTTCTCAGAGAGATCACCCTCCTTCTCTCTCCCCTGCATGTTTTCTGCTCATCCTGTTCTCCCAATGAGAGAGAGGGAGATGTCCTTGTTCTTTGACCTCCTACCTTTCCACTGTCGATTAAAATGCTACACTATCTGACTAATGCCAACTCAACCATTGACATTTTACTTCATGCCCAGAGACATACTTCTTTATCTTGCTTATATAGCATATCTTCCCCTCTAGAATTATATTTGGGTTGCTTATTTTTGTATACTTTTCATCTTTATTGAACTTGATTAATTGTTTTATTAAATTTCATGATACCCCGTACAAATCTGGATATCATAGGCCCTAGACGAGTTCTTGTTATCTAGAAATAATTTTATTCTAAAATATGTACGTTTTGGAATGGTGAAAGATAAAAGACTGTAAATGGAATAATAGTGACAACAACAAAAAGCATAATTTTCCCTCGGCTTTTGGACATCTTTGAGAATATTTTTTCAAGAAAGACTAATAAAAGATGGTAAGGCATACCCTTAGGGTCTAATTTTCCAAACGTGGATACACATAGAAATATAGGTGGGGATGGTAGGTGGTGAAAAGAAGGTTCCTTGCTCCCTGTGGTGTCTAACAAAAAAATAAAGAGTGTTCTAGTAAGTGTGTGTGTGTGTTAGTCATTTAGTTGTGTCTGACTCTTTGCAACGCCATCAACTGCAACCCACCAGGCTTCCCTATCCATGGAATTCTCTAGGCAAGAATACCGGACTGGGTTTCCATTTCTTTCTCCAAGGGGTCTTCTTGACCCAGGGTTCGAATCTGGGTCTCCTGTATTGCAGGAGGATTCTTTACTGCCTGAGACACCAGGAAAACCCCCGTGCTCTAGTATATTTCCCTTCAAAAAAAGTTATATGGAAATGCTTAGGACCACTTGAATCCAGAAGAGGAAAGTATGAGTTTCAATGGCAGGAAATGAGCATTTTAGAGGCATCTGAGCATCTTCAAGACACTTAGATTAGAGCACAGATCACATGGTGTGTCAGAAATGAGTATAGACGAACATAAATGGGCCTTGTGAGTGGGGTCTTCTGGCCTACACTAAGTAGTGTAGATTTTGTGCTTTTTATACACCATCCTTCTTTCTAGTATCCAATTCTGTAATTGTACTTATTGTAATTATACCAGAGTCTGATCATTTGCTTCCCTATCTTTCCAGCTATCACGTGAAGGTCTCTCTGCTGCTGCTGCTGCTAAGTTGCTTCACTCGTGTCCGACTCTGTGTGACCCCATAGACGAAGGTCTCTCTAGAAGTAACTAATTTCCCTCTGTGTGATAAATGCTTAGCAATTCCTGGTACATATTCATTGCTGAAAGCATACTCATTAAATGGCTAAACAGTTAATATTATATTCCTTTGCCTCCTCATACAGACTTAAGTACTTTCCTGTTTGTGGCGCATTTAGACTGTACCTCTAATAGTACTGTTATGCCCAAGTCGCGAAATCTCCCAATGACCACCCACGAGCCAATACTCAATGCTAAAGCAAGAGAGTTTTTATTACCAAGCTCAAGCTGGGGCTCCCACCGTTACCAACGCAGCGGCTATAGGGAGGAGCCCTGGGTTTTGGATTACATTGCTTATATAGGGAGTATACATGGAAAAAAAGGATTTCTAGGTAGGGGGACGTCTGATTGGTCACTTTCTTTTGAAGAGTTGTCTGTTGGTTCTTGATTGGTCCCTATTGTCTAGGTAGACCACAAGTTCCTGCGCGGTAAGTTGGGAGATTTTGGTCTGGGGTCTGATTGGCTCATGGGCGGTGGGGTGAGGTCAGGGGATTTCCAAAGGCTCTTTTCCCAGAACCTTACAAAATGGAGTTTTTCTTTTAACAAAATGGAGCAGCTTAGGTTCTTCAGTACCTGTATTTCTTGTTGTTGTTTTTATTATCTCTGTTAGACTATTAACCCTTAGAGGGTAGAGTTCGTCTTTTTACCTCCCATTTCTGTCACAAGACACTTCACATGCTGTGTTTAGTCATTCAGTTGTGTCCGGCTCTGTGTGAGCCCCTGAACTGTAGCCTGCCAGGCTTCTTTGTCAATGGAGATTCTCCAGGCAAGAACACTGGAGTGGGTTGCCATGCCCTCCTCCAGGGGATCTTCCCAACCCTGGGGGCCGAACTCAGCTCTCCCATATTACAGGAAGATTCTTTACCATCTGCGCCACCAGGAAAGCCCAAGAATACTGCAATGGGGAGCCTATCCCTTCTCCAGGGGAACTTCCTGACCCAGGAATTGAACTGGAACATCTTACATTGCAGGCGGATTCTTTACTTTACCAGCTGGGCTACCAGAGAAGTCCAAGACACTTACTTCATAGGTGTTAATTTAGTAAATGCATATAAGTATGCCTGTGTCAGTAAATGGACAGAGGTATGTGATATACACCCTCCAAGGAAGAGAATCAGTGGTGTGTTGGAGTTCACCTGTACCAGCTCCTGAGAGCTGATAAATTTTCAGGTATCGTGTGAGCTACTTGATATCATACTGTCTGGAAATTGGGCATGTTAGAAACTATGTACACCATGGAAATCAGCAAATGCGACAACCAGGGTATTTGTCTGTTTGTTTTTTTATGGGTTCTTTTCCCTCAGAAAATCAGTTGCAAAGCAATTACCAGCACCCACATTCAGAACCCCAATTCTTAGGTCAGATGTTTATACATGTCAGGACCAGCCCAACAACGATCCGACCCAAGGGAGCGGTGTCGCAGAAGAATAAAGAAAAAGAAGACTCAGAAATAAAGTGGGGATCAGGGCCGCACAGAGTCGGACTGAAGCGAAGCAGCAGCAGCAGCAGGGGGCTGATGCCATTCACAGGCAAAAGCCCAGTCCTAATCCTTGCATGCCTTTTATTGTTAACTTCTACTTCCTTATTCGTGCTCTAGAGGTATCTGTTCTTTACAATCTCAGATCCGGGATAAAGGTATACAATGTACAGTCCTCAATGTCAAACCTTCAAGCCATTCATGACTTTGTTTAGTCTTTGGCTAGTGATGCCCTTTCTCAGCAACTCCTTCAAGGCTCAGGTTATGGTAACAGTCGCTAATGGTTTTCCATAAGTCACATCAGGACTTCAACATCTTGTTTTCAAGACGTCTTTCCACGATGTACTTTTTACTGCTCCCAGCCCTTCACCTGGGGGTGATGAGAAAGTCATTCTTATTTTTCAAAGTTCAAAGTTAAGTTCAGTCGCTCAGTCGTGTCCGACTCTTTGCGACCCCATGAATCACAGCACGCCAGGCCTCCCTGTCNTTCTGAGGGTTTCTTGCCCACAGTAGTAGATATAATGGTCATCTGAGTTAAATTCACCCATTCCAGTCCATTTTAGTTCGCTGATTCCTAGAATGTCGACATTCACTCTTGCCATCTCTTGTTTGACCACTTCCAATTTGCCTTGATTCATGGACCTGACATTCCAGGAATCCCCGTTGATTATAGTACAGGCCTGTACATAACATATTCCGTTCAATACATGCTACATCCTGGAAAGAAGGGAAATTTTGTGAATAGGCAAGGCAGGATCCTGTTTAAAACTAAGCTAAAACTAGTTTAAAACTCAACTTGTAGCTGTTTTAAACTAGACTTGGATCACTCACCAGACATTAACCTCCCTCTCTCCTTTGAGTTAAGCCCAGGATGTGAGGTTTCTGCTTCTAATGCTTTGCAAACTGCCCTCACTTCACTTGAGGATTCCCTGCTGGCTCAGATATAATGTGTCTGTCAGCAATGCAGGAAACCCAGATTCAATCCGTGGGTTGAGAAGATTCCCTAGAGAAGAAAATGGCAACCACCCATTCCAGTATTCTTGCCTGGAAAACCCCATGGACAGAGGAGCCTGGTGGGCTACAATCCTTGGGGTAACAAAGAGTAGGACACAACTGAAAGACTAACATTAGATTATTATACTTGTTTCACTAGATGTCCACCAAGGCTCAGCAGGAAAGGGATCGCTCCTCTTTCTCACATAAATGAATAATCTGTTGGGTCAGCTGTTCATGGTTGCTTGCAATTTACATTTTTATTTTTTGGCAGTCAGCACTTCATTTTCTTTTTTTTTTTTCATTTTATTTTCATTTTTCTTATTTTTCATATTTGAAATTCAGTTTCCAAGTAAAGTCATGATCTTATGCTCATGAGTTCAGGATGAATTTAGCCCTATAAAGCTGTTAGGTAGTTAGAATAGGAAAAAGGAGTCCAAAATGGTGGTGGCTAAAAGACAAAGAAGGGAAAAGCCCGTAAAAACAGAACAAAGAAAGATCTGAGGACTGAAGTGAGGACCTCAGGTAAAACAAACAGCCCCCCTGGCTAGCACAGTTTACATAGGGCAGGCTCAGGGGGAGGAGAAAAAAACAACAAAAAAAAAACACATAAAAAGAGGAGCCAAAATTGAACCAGGGGCTTCTCTTCTCTTTGCGTCTTTTGGGTCAGCCCACCCTCACGCTTTGAGGGTGTATTTTCCTTTGCTTTCTAAATAAAACTGAGCTGTAACATGGAGCTGTAACACTGGTCCATCTGAGGAAATTACTTGGGGCTGTAACATCGGTCCATCTGTCGCTTCAAATTTTTGTTGTGATGAGACAGAACCAAGGGAATTGCAAACTCCCCTGACAAAATGATGGAATTGCCCTAGGTTTAAGATTTAGTAGAAGAAAATTGTATGTCAGTATAAATGGGAAGCCCTACAATATATCAAAAGAGAATAATATTACCAGTTATCTGGTGGTAATACAAAATGAATTACCCACTTTTGCTAACTGGACTAGGGTAAGGATGATGAGGTATCTAGATCACTAACTCTTTCACTCAATATCGGCACAACTATGAAATGTCAGGCTCTGAGCTGATATTGTGAGATTCGTTGATGTGCAAATCACTACCTCCGTGAAGCTCACAGTCTTCTGGGGAAGCTGACAGTGAAATAGACAACGTATAGGGTATGGTTAGGTGCTCTGATGGGGCAGCACACAAGCACTGCCAGAAGCTTCCTAGGAAAACCAGAGACTGCAAATGCTACCATGCAGTCTCCAAGAAATGTGCCTTTCTTTAACATCAAGTCATCTCAATTTTAAGAGCATTCTTTAAATTCTTTTGGTTGGGAGCAACTGGATCCAATTCTGACTAGCATAAGCAAAAGTGGGGAATTTGTTGGAAGACGATGGACATCTCTCACAAAATCAAAAGAAAAATGAGGATGCAGAAAAAAGAAGAAGGCAGATCCAGAAACCCAGGAGCAGGAGATTATACACATTTTGTGCCATTTAAAGAACTCAGCTCAACAAACTCTCAGGCCTTCTAGTCTTCCTCCTGATTGACCAAGTGTTTTGTATGGAACCCAACCTATCAAAAACCAATAACCAATCTGGCTGGAGCAGCCCTGTGGTTCTTCTGACTACTGTATGAGGCCCTTCAGCAATAACCATCAGGAAAGTTTGAGGGGGAAAAGGTTTATTAACCATGGTTCCTGGAGAGCACATGGCACCCCTGGGGCCTCATGGTGAAGTCCTTTGAGGTATAGAAGAGAAAGAGAGAGAATGGACCTGGAGAACTGCTCCTATTGGGATCAAGGATGGGGGCCTAGGGTTTCAGGGATATACACTTTATTGAAGAATATTTAAAATATAAGAGTTGGAATTTAAAGTTTGAGAAGAGAAAAAAACAAATGGTCCAATTAGTCACTTATTGAAATCAACAAAGATCCTTAAAACAAAGGGATCTTAGGAGGAGGAGGTGGCCTGGCTCTTTATCTAGTCTTATGGCTGCCAATGTGTTTATTCTAGAAAGTGTCTTTGAAGTGGATGCCTCGGGAATCAAAGCTTAAGTCAGGCACTTGCATTAAAAACAGGGGAGGCAGGAAATGTAAGGTTTTATAGTACACTCCAGTTTGTGGAATCCATCCTTGGATCAAATAGCTATGGCTATGTTGACAATGGGGGCGTCCCAGTGATGCTAGTGGTAAAGAACCCGCCTGCCAATGCAGGATTCTAAGAGACTCAGGTTTGATCCCTGGGTTGGGAAGATTCCCTGAAGGAGGAAATGGCAGCCTACTCCAGTATTCTTGCCTGGAGAATTTCATGGACAGAGAAGCCTGGCAGACTACAATCCACAGGGGTGCAAAAAGTCAGACATGACTAAAGCGACTGAGCGTGCATTATGCATGTTGCCAATGACATTTTCAGTAGATAAGGGCCCTTAGGAACCCATACTTCCTGGTGTTAGGGTTGGTCCCAGAGAAAGGTGGGTCTGGTAATAAGCACATGACTGAGTACTAAGTCACTTCAGTCATCTCTGACTCTGCCACCCTATGGACTGTAGCCCGCCAGGCTCCTCTGTCCATGGGATTCTCCTGGCTAGAATACTGGAGTGGGTTGCCATGCCCTCTTCCAGGGGATCTTCCCAACCCAGGGACTGAACCCATGTCTCTTACGTCTCCTGCAATGACAGGTGGGTTCTTCAACACTAGCACCACCTGGGAAAGTGACAGAAATTCCAAAACTACTAGAAATGCGTGCAACAAAGGGGCAGATAAACCAGTAAACTAGCAGGAGTTGAAGCAGCCTGAATACATAAAAAGGGCTCCATGACTACCACTCTGGTTCCTAGGCCCCCAAGAAGGATCTGTTAATTAGCCATGTTCAAGGGCTTTGTCACTGAGGCTGTAATTTCTGATGCCATTTGTTTTTTAATGAAGAAGCAGAACAAGCTTGTAGAGTTTATTATGTCTCCTCCTCAATAGCAGTTATGTTCTTTAGACCAACTCAATTCATTCTTTTTTTTTTTTTTTGCAGGTGGGTGTAATTCACATTAAAAAGAAAAAAAGCAACAACACACACACTTGAAGAGAAGAAATCATAGAGGCAAAACCCTTGTGTAAAACACAATTCATGTCTGTTAACAGTATTAAACCGTGTGGACCTGGAGTGTGAATTCTTTAAATCTGCTATTAAGATCTTTGTCTGTGTTATCATTCTAAATAGTGCAGTGGGCCTGCTAGTGGCCACTCAGGTAATGCCCAAGTCCTTTCCTCTGCATCGTATGTAGGGTCAGAAAAACTCCTCAGACAATCAGGGGTAATGTAAAATTTTTCTCTTCTTCCTTGCATAACTCCTTACCTCCTAATATTCCCTATATTCTTCCAAAGGAAGTTGAGTTCTGTTCTCTCCATTGTGAAACTGTTCTTACTAATTGCTAAATTTCTTTTGGGAGCAACTCTTCTACAAGACTCCATTATTGGCTCCTCAGACCTTCACCCCACTCTTCCCTCTCCGCTCCACCTTTTTTTTTTTTTTAAATCACTTTCTAGGCAGCTTTACCTGCAACATTTTATCTTCAACATTTGTAGATTATATACAAATATTCTCACCTCTATACCTGCACTTCAGGGCTTCCCTAATGGCTCAGCAGTAAAGAATCCGCCTGCCAGGCAAGAGATACATGTTCAATCCCTGGTTTAGAAAGATCCCCTGGAGAATGAAATGGAATTCCACGGCCGAAAAAGCCTGGTGGGTTACAGTCCATGGAGTCTCAAAGAGTCCATTTACTTAGAGAGTAAACAATGACAATAATACTTGTAGTTCAGACATCACACCTAGGTTCCAAAGAGTATATTAAGTATGTCTTCCTATCTATTCAACCTAATATTTAAAAGTAATATTTCCAGATGATATTTCATCTTGCCTTGAAAGTCCACTCCACCTATTCCGCCAATCTGCTATTGAGTGGACATTCATCTGTGGTTGGCCAACACTTTTGAATACCTCTGTTTATTTTTGTAATTCCTCACACAATGAGTCCTGCTTTCCAAAGGTAGATGTCAGAAAATTCACACCCACAAACTTTTTTGCATGTACTATACAGGGATAAGAACTAGTTTGGACTAATCAGATTTTATGTATTATATATAAAATGACAGAAATTTATGAATGACTACAGTACTGATTATTCCTTCCTGAAATAGTCAGATACCAGATCTGTCGTGTTGGATATCCATCCTGTGACATTTAGTTGGGTCTTCAAAGGCTCTCTGTTCCCCTCAGAATAATGTAAAGTGTTATATAGATAGACTTTATAATCCTGTCCTACCAGTATATATAAATCAGCATCAGTCTCCTTACCTGAGAGCAAGGAAGTATCATTTTACATATAATGCTCATATGTTAAAAAGCATCTCAAGATACATTACTCAAAGGCAAGAGGTCTTTTCAACCTTTTACCCGTATTAAATTAAATATAAATAATTACCTTGATTTGTTAGTGTGCCCTATTCCTTAGGTGCAGGTTAGTTATGATTTGACAGAAAACTGAAATTGCCATATTTCCATATATGTTTTATACCACATATGCAATATTTTTGGATTTACAAAATTTTATTTTCTATCCTTATTCAATGGGTAGAAATATATTTTAAAGAGAATTTAGTTGAGCCGATTTAGAGCTCCCCTCTACTGTTCAGGAGACAGTCAGAAAGTTTGGGTGTTTAATGGTGAAGTCCAGAGAGATCTGCTTCCGAATTGACTCGATGAATTGGCACATTGGCTGGGCCTGTCTTGCTCTCTGACTTGCATCAAGAATAGCAGTACCAGCAGAAGAAGCAGTAGTAGTCTCTCTTCTTACCATTAACCTCCACACTCTGGCAAAATGGTCACTAACTGGTATTTTCCTGTAGAACTGAGTCTATCTGTGTGGGAAAATAACACCCTTCCTAGTCTAGTTTCCCCAGGTCAGAGCTAGGTTGACAGCAAAACTTGATAAAGAATGCATTGTATGGGAGGCTGAATGAATGCCTTTTGAAAGAGATTCTCAATTATGCAATTCAGTGGTAAGAAACTGGCTTCACAGAGCTGTTGGGCCAGAAACCATAACAATACCATTTAAGGAAATGCCTCTGGGAATTTTCTCAGTGGAGAGACTGTAATTCATTCTCGTTCTTCTTATTGTGCAGGTGCACATCAGGACTGGGCAAGTATAAGAACCCTTCACACAGAGCAAGTGCTCCCCAGAACGGTGACTCAGTGTTCTCTAGACTCACTTGCTTGATATCTGCTTCAAACCAATTTCTTCTGTGAAGCATTTTGGAAGTGAATAAAATAATGGGTAAAGTCTAGAAAGAGTTAATATTCTACTAATGTAGAAAATAAAAGGGATATAGAAAAAAATGCTTCTGTGAAGCCTTTTGGAACTGAATAAAATAATGGGCAAAGTCTAGAAACAGTATTCTACTGGATGTAGAAAATAAAAGGGATTTTATATATATATATACATATATATATAATCTAAGGTTATGAAGAAGGAAGGAGGAATAGACAAGGAACTAATATTTACTGGTGGCTAGTCTGTGACTTTCTATGCTAGGAGCTGGACAGGTTATCACATTCAATTTTCAAAAGATATTTCCCATGCAAAGTGTTTTCCTGTATCAAAGGTGAGGGAACAGACATTCAACTCTTTCCACTGCACAAAGCTAGTAAGGAGCACACTTAGAATTCAAACTAGAGATGTTAAGTTTTAAAATCATACTTTTTCAACCATGTGCTTTTCTTAAAAGATTTTGTCTTAGTTTTGGTTTTAGTTTCTTTCAAAAGCTAAAAAACCTCAGTTAAAAGGAATCTCCAGGTTTCACCTGTATTTTTGTTAGTTTACCACAATGATGAAACTTCACTCCAGGAAAACTTGTTGAGCTTCATTTGCTTTTGTTTTCTTTCTTCATTTCTCCTTCCTTGTATTTTTTTAAATTAATTTTTCTTTTTTTACTTGAAAAAAGTGTTTTATTTCCAAATCTGGTCCATATTTACAATCTAGTTCAGAGCCACACCTTAAACTACAGAATTTCCACTGTAATTAAACTATTTAGCACTGAGTTATAAATAGCCATCAAGAAGATATATTCTCCATTTCACCATCATCACACAGCCCCTGGTGAATGTATGCTTCCACAAAGCAAAATAAAAACAGACAATGCATTAAAAAAAAAAAAAAAAAGGAATCTCCAAGCTTCATAGGTTACCAATTCACTGGTAATTCTCTGTAAGAGGCAAATGCAAATTTATAAAGCAATATTTTTAAGAGTTGCATTTTTATACCATTGGTGACATAAATTAGCAAAAATGAAGAAGGAAACTTCAACATGCCAGTTTTTTAAAGATGTTGAAGAAGAGATATATGGCGTCTTAATTTATTTAATACTTCCATTATAGAAAAATGTATTTGGCTTCCCTGATGGTTAAGTGGGTAAGAATCCACTTGCCGATATGGAGATAAGGGTGCCATCCTTGCTCAAGGAAGATCTCACATGTCATGAAGCAACTAAGCTTGTGCACCACAACTATTAAGCCTGTGCTCTAGCGTCCAGAAGCTGCAACTACTGAGCCCATGTGCGGCAGGAACCTGCGCTTCAGGACAAGGTAAGCCATTGCAATGAGAAGCCTGCACACAGCAACTAGGAAGTAGCCCCCACTCTCGGCAACTAGAGAGAAGCCCATGTAGCAACAAAGATCCAGCACAGCCAAAAATAAATAAAATTATTTTTTAAATGTACTAATAGCACTCCCCTTAGAATGTAATTCAGCAGAGTAGACAGATTTTGCTATTCTCTTCTCTACTAGAACTAACACCATAAGTGAACACAGAATACCTTTTGTGAAAAGAGGACAGAGTCAAGCCAGAAACTGTGTTTGGAGGAGAATACACATTTTATAGGGTGAAGAAATCTCTGGACACTTTAATGTGACTGAATAAAAACAGATAAAGCACTAACTATAATGTGAGGTAGAGAGTATCACCCATTTTTGTGCAATTCTGTAGCTATTTCCATGACTAAGAGTCCAGTGTCTTGGAGTCATCCTGCAGCCAGGAATTCCTTATGTACAGACAGACTAATTGGCAGGACAAGGGTGGGAAGCTCTGCAGTCTTCTGGCTGCTGGCTGGTGTGCTAAATGAAAATTTCATAGAAATAGCGTATGTATGAACAATACAACCGGTTCACAGGCAACTCATTCACCACCCTGTCTTCCAAAGCTCCTAATTTTCTGAGTGAGTCACCTCTCACAAAGCCTGAGGCTACATCTGTGTAATGTCAAGCATGATCTGTGTGGATGTGTAACACTCCATTAAATTATAAGCTATTTTTGCCTACATAACATCAAGCTTATTGGCATTCCTTTATAGTCCCATTCATGTAACACACAAAGATTTTTTTTTCTCATTTGGATGCTTGATATCATTTAAATACAATTCAGGATTTACTCAGGAATTAAAAACGTTCTTTTCTTAAACAGCTCAAATGGCCAGCTTGATATCATCACCTGGCTATAAATAACGGGAATATCAATTATCCTGTGGCCTCCCTCAGGCCAGGCGGATGACAAACTCCTACACTTCCTTTCCAGTGGAAGCTTGTGCCTTGATCTTTCCAATTTTTGTGGTTTATAAAAGAACTCATCCACAATGTTCTTCTATTTTTACACCTGTGAAAACAGAGCCTAGGAGACCTAGGAGCTATTTAGGATTTTTAGCTTTGTTGGCCACGTGGACTGAAGGACATCTGAGAGGTTAGTCTTCTGCAGTAAAGCTCGGCACACTGTCAGTGACATGGCTGCCTACCTAGCCCTGGAGACTCATTGAAAGGGTGATTTCTCTCAGCTCAACTACTGAAAAAGTCCCCTTGAGCTGTGATGTCACTACCAGCCTCAGAGTTTTCATCCATGGGACGGACTAGTGATTTTCAACTGGCAACCCACCAGGTAACCTGTCACAAGTATAGCCTGATAATATCATGATTATCACTAGAATCACACAATTTGAGACCTAGAAGGATGCTTCTAGACTATTAGAGTTCCTCTCTCTTATTTTAGATAGGAGGAAGTTGAGTCCAGGCCAGTGGTGGTGATACAAGTCTATCCCATGAACCAAAGTGAAATCATAGAGTTTTATACAGAACAAGGCCATGTAATTCTTAGCTACAGGACTCAAAGTGGTGGACAAAGAAGGATGATGACAGAAAGATCATCTACACCGTAGAAACATGTAAAGTGTGGAAGTGTCAGTTGCTCAGTTGTGTCTGACTCTTTGCGATCCCATAGACTGTAGCCCGCCAGGCTCCTCTGTCCATGCAGTTCTCCAGGACAGAATACTGGAGTGGGTAGCCAGGTGTCCTGCATTGCTGGCAGATTCTTTACCATCTGAGCCACCAGGAAAGTCCCAGAGGGTAAGAACTGTCACAGGCTGAAAGACAGCTCACAGTGAGTGGCTGTGCAAGAGGGGTGTCATTGTTGAAAAGAAAGTCTTGCCTTCCAGGACCTGAGTGACACATTTCACCTCATCATAACTAAACTCTCAGGCCTTCTTTCTGCCAATAACTTGAGTCATTCTTAAGTGTGATCTACAATCTCTTCTTCTGGGCCCCAGAGAATTTCCATTCAAAAAAAAAAATGCAATGTACCTATGATCGGACACATACATGTATTGATATTCTGTAAATTTCAAATAACCAGACATTCTTATAGCTCTTTATTTCCTAAGGTCTTACATCATCCTTGATTCCCCCAGAGATGTTAGCTATTTAATTTCATTTTAGTGTTGTTCACCA
Organism: Neotragus moschatus; assembly: GCA_006410615.1. NCBI lineage: Eukaryota > Metazoa > Chordata > Mammalia > Artiodactyla > Bovidae > Neotragus > Neotragus moschatus. The sequence goes on along the minus strand of SJYA01001379.1, from coordinate 387,572 downwards.
TCTGTTTTTTTTTATTTTTATTCATTCTTGCATTCATTCATTCCACAGTTGTTGAACACTTGCCTTATATGAAGCACATTTGTATAAGAGACTTTCCCTATTCTGAAGAATTTCACAATCTCCTGTGTCAGACATGCCTGGAAATAGATAAATTAAAATACCAGAATACCACAAAAATGATAGAATTGCTGTTGGAGTACATGGGAGGGTGTTGTATAGTATGCTTGTGGACGTTTGAGACAGAGCACAAAGGATGAGAGAAGTTGGCCAGACAGAAAGAACAATCTTCCTTCTAAGTAACATCATGTACAAAAGCACAAAGTTCTAAAGTATTTGAGAAATGATGAACAGTTTCATGTGGACAGAATAAAGATGTAATCAACCTCAGATGTAATCAAGAGGTTTAACTGGATGAACATTGGAAAAAGAAACTCCAGGTTTTCTAGCTCAGGAAATAGAATAAATACAGCATATAGAAAAAAAATTATGTTTAAACAAGTCTAAGAATATAGCATAGAGTTCAGTTTGGAACACCTGAGAATGTATAAAACCCTGAGGTCATTTGTAGAACAATTCTTATTCTGCTTTACCAGTAGTTAAAAGAGGTTTCCACCAATATAGATGGTCTTGTTTTGTTCTAAATAGTCAGGAAATAAAAGAATAGGAAAATACAGTGGCAGCCACTAGCTTTAAAAAAAAAGAAAGACTTTATTTCCTGCTATTGATAATAATAGGGCTTTCCGTATGGCAAAGCAGTAAAGAATCTGCCTGCAATTCAGGAGACCCACGAGCGTGGGTTTGATCCCTGAGTGGGGAAAATCCCCTGGAGGAGGAAATGGCAACCCTTTCCAGTATTCTTGCCTGGAAAGCCCATGAGATTGCAAAGAACTGGACATGGCAGAGTGAGAGTATACACTATACACTGTAGATAATAATACTGGAAATCTGGACCGTATTTCTACCACACTTATTCAATTAACCCAGAGGCTTAAAGAGAAGTGTGGTCCAGCTTTCTAGTATTATCCATTTTTAAATTAGTTGAAGCAGTTACACAAATAACTTGGAATTTTGTTGTTGTTGTTTAGTTGCTAAGTGGTATCGTATCCAACTCTTTGCGCACACACAGACTGTATAGCCTGCCAGGCTCCTCTGTTCATGGTGTTATCCCAGGCAAGAATACAGGAGTGGGTTGTCATTTCCTACTCCAGGGGATCATCCTGACCTGGTGATCTTCCCAACCTAGGAATTTTTTTTAATATAAATGTATTTATTTTAATTATAGGCTAATTACAATATTGTATTGATTTTGCCATACATCAACATGAATCTGCCATGGGTGTACACATGTTCCCCATCCTGAATCCCTCTCCCACCTCCCTCCCCATACCATCCCTCTGGGTCATCCCAGTGCACCAGCCCTGAACATCCTGTATCATGCATCAAAGCTGGACTGGCGATTCATTTCACATATGATATTATACGTGTTTTAATGTCATTCTCCTAAATCATCCCACCCTCACCCTTTCCCACAGAGTCTAAAAGATGGTTCTATACATCTGTGTCTCTTTTGCTGTCTCACATATAGGGTTATGGTTACCATCTTTCTAAATTCCATATATATGTGTTAGTATACTGTATTGGTGTTTTTCTTTCTGGCTTACTTCACTCTGTATAATCGGCTCCAGTTTTATCCACCTCATTAGAAATGATTCAAATGTATTCTTTTTAATGGCAAAAGAATGGCAAAACTGTATATGTACCACAGCTTTCTTATCCATTCATCTGTCGATGGGCATCTAGGTTGCTTCCATGTCCTGGCTGTTATAAACAGTGCTGCGATGAACATTGGGGTACATGTGTCTCTTTTGATTCTGGTTTCCTCAGTGTGTATGCTCAGCAGTGGGACTTCTGGGTCGTGTGGCAGGCCTATTTCCAGATTTTTAGTGGCGGCCAGTCAGGGGCAGCGGCTGGGAGGAGCTACCCTATGTCCGAGGCCAGTGGCGGCCGGGAGGAGACACCTGGTGTCTGAGGTCAGGGGCAGCCGGGAGAAGCCACCTCGCGCCCGAGGACAGGGGTGGTGACCCTGAGGAGCCAGCCCGAGCTCAAAGCCAGGGGAGGCGGCTGGGAGGAGCCACCCACGCTCGAGGCCAGGGCCGGCAGCCGGGAGTAGCAAGCCAAGGAGCAGTGGCTGCGCAGGCTCAGGAGGACCTAGAGGAGCTATCCCATGTTGAAGGTCAAGAACTGCGGAGGTATGGAGATACCCATCATCCAAGGTAAGGAGCAGTGGCTGTGCTTTGCTGGAGCAGCAGTGAAGAGATAACCCACACCCAAGGTAAGAGAAACCCAAGTAAGATGGTAGGTGTTGCAAGAGGGCATCAGAGGGCAGACATACTAAAACCATACTCACAGAAAACTAGTCAATCTAATCACACTAGGGCCACAGCCTTGTCTAACTCCATGAAACCAAGCCATGCCTGCAGGGAAACCCAAGACGGGCAGGTCCTGGTGGAGAGGTCTGACAGATGTGGCCCACTGGAGAAGGGAATGACAAACCACTTCAGTATTCTTGCCTTGAGAACCCCATGAACAGTATGAAAAGGGAAAATGATAGGATACCAAAAGAAGAACTCCCCAGGTCAGTAGGTACCCAACACACTATTGGAAATCAGTGGAGAAATAACTCCATAAAGAATGAAGGGAAAGAGCCAAAGCAAAAACAATACCCAGTTGTGGATGTGACTGGTGATAGAAGCAAGATCCAATACTATAAAGAGCAATATTGCATCAGAACCTGGAATGTCAGGTCCATGAATCAAGGTAAACTGGCAGTGGTCAAACAAGAGATGGCAAGGGTTAACATTGACATTCTAGGAATCAGCGAACTGAAATGGACTGGAATGGNGATGGGAGAAATATCAGTAACCTATGATACGCAGATGACACCACCCTTATGGCAGAAAGTGAAGAAGAACTGAAGAGCCTCTTGAAGAAAATGAAAGAATAGTGTGAAAAAGTTGGCTTAAAATTCAACATTCAGAAAACTAAGATCATGGCATCCGTCCCATCACTTCATTGCAAATAAATGGGGAAATAGTGAAAACAGTGTCAGACTTTATTTTTGGGGGCTCCAAAATCATTGCATATGGTGACTGCAGCCATGAAATTAAAAGACACTTTCTCCTTGGAAGAGAAGTTATGACCAATCTAAACAGTATATTAAAAGCAGAGACATTACTTTGCTGACAAGGTTCGTCTGGTCAAGGCTATAGTTTTCCCGGTAGTCATGTATGGATGTGAGAGTTGGACTATAAAGAAAGCTGAGCACCAAAGAATAGATGCTTTTGAACTCTGGTATTGGAGAAGACTCTTGAAAGTCCCTTGGACTGCAAGGAGATCCAACCAGTCCATCCTAAAGGAAATAAGTCCTGAATATTCATTGGAAGGACTGATGTTGAAGCTGAAACTCCAATACTTTGGCCACCTGATGTGAAGAACTGACTCACTACAAAAGACCCTGATGCTGGGAAAGGTTGAAGGCGGGAGGAGAAGTGGATGACAGAGGATGAGATGGTTGGATGGCATTACCAACTCAATGAACATGATTTTGAGTAAACTTCCAGATGTGGGGATGGACAGGAAGGCCTGGCATGCTGCAGTCCATGGGGTCACAAAGAGTCAGACACGACTGAGCAACTGAACTGAACTAAACTAAACTGAACTGAGTGGAACACCAGCTGCGACCAGGTCCTGTTTTATGTGATAGGGATAGATCAGTGAAGACAGTAGATAGTAATTCCTGTCCTCCAGAAGTTAACATTCTGGTAGGGGGACAACAAGGCTGCAATGGGTCTAAGAATTCACAAAATTGTAAACAACTCAGCCCTGAAATGCTCAAAGAAGACTTTGTGGAAGTAATGGTGAACTGAGTGTTCAATGAAGTGGGATTTAGATATCCATAAAGGAAAGCCAAGAGGAATGCATTCTTGTAATTTGTTAGAGTTTTTTATGAATTAAATCAGTGTTTTAGTTGGTGTTGGTAACAAAAAATCTGAAATTAACTTTTAAAAACAAAGCAAATGAGGTCAGTCTTGATTTAAATCCTTCAGTGGATTTCCACTGCTCATAGGATAAAGTGAAAGTCAAAGTGTTAGTCACTCAGTTGTGTCCAACTCTTTGCAACCCCATGTACTCTAGCCTGCCAGGCTCTTCTGTCCATGGAATTGTCCAGGAAAAAGTCCTGGAATGGGTAGCCATTTCCTTCTCCAGGGGATCTTCCCAACCCAGGGACTGAATCCGGGTCTCCTGCACTGCAGGCCGACTCTTCACCCTCTGAGCTACCATGGAAGCCCAAGTCATAGGATAAGATCATAGGAAAAGACCAGGCTCCTCAAAGATCTGGTCCCAGCATACCTATGAAACGTCTTTCTTACCCTTTCTTGTCCTTGGTCAATAAACTCTAGCCACCCTGGCCTACTTTCAGTCTTTATACCTTTCCAGTTTCATGCGAGGCTTTATGATCACTTTGCCTAGAAGGCCTTTTCCCCGTTCATTTGCTTAACAAACTCCTACTCATTCTCCACCTCTCAATTAACTGACATTTTCTCAGGGAAGGCTTTTTTTTTAATGTGCTAGTTTATGCAAGGTCCCCTAGTTATATGCTCTCAATATCCTGTCTCTTTCCTTCAGAGCATTTCATGGAATATAATTAACTAACGATCTGTGCAATTACTGGTTTAATATGTGTCCTCCCTCTTGATGGTAAACAGTGTGGTGGACATTCAATATTTGTTAAATAAAGGAGTAACATGAAACTGTTGTAACCATCGAGGCCCCTTTCTGCTCCAGTGACTGTTTACTGAAGGTACTCCTCATGTCTGGGAACAGATGACCCTAGATTTCCTCGGGGTTGGAATTGCCAACAACGAACCTTCTAGTAGAGGAAAAGCTCTACTGTCTCCCTTGTCTGGAACAGGGTAGAGACTGAAAGAGGTTGGAAAAAGAGCCAGTGTTTGAGAGGAAGAGGGAGTGATGGTGTCACGTGAGGATGTGAAGAAAGCTGACACAGTTCGTGCAGACAGGTCTCTATTTTTCTTTTCTTTCAGTTAAAAATAAGACAAGGTAAACTGTTCAAAACAAGGAGGGCATATGAAACAGAAGGTTTGGGGAAAGTGTAGGACTGAAACGACCTTCAGGCAGGAGGAGAGAGAGGCTTGGGAGAAGTAAAAAAGTGGCTGGCATTGAGGTCCTGATAAGCTTGACAGTAGCCCCTTGGAGAGGAGAAGGCAATGGCACCCCACTCCAGCACTCTTGCCTGGAAAATCCCATGGATGGAGGAGCTTGGTAGGCTGCAGTCCATGGGGTCACTAAGAGTCAGACACGACTGACCGACTTCACTTTGACTTTTCACTTTCGTGCATTGGAGAAGGAAATGGCAACCCACTTCACTGTTCTGGCCTGGAGAATCCCAGGGACGGGGGAGCCTAGTGGGCTGCCGTCTATGGGGTCGAGTAGAGTTGGACACGACTGAAGCGACTTAGCAGCAGCAGCAGCCCCTTGAGGAGGCACACTAACTTTCAGAGGCTTAGAATTTCCTCCAGCTTGATCAGTAGTTGAGAGAAGAAGCCAACAGGTTGATATAGATCTGAGATTTTCCCGGGAGAATAGCATGACTAGGTGCAAGTACCTCCCCCTCCTCCTGTGCATGCTCAGTCATGTACGACTCTTTGCAATCCTATGGACAGTAGCCCTCCAGGCTCCTCTGATCATGGGATTCTCCAGGCAGGAATACTGGAGTGGGTTGCCGTGTCCTCCTCCAGGGGATCTTCCTGATCCAGGGATTGAACCCGTGTCTCCTGCGGCTCCTGCATTGCAGGTGGATTCTTTACCGCTGAGTGGCCAGCGATGCTCCTCCCTCGGGGCACCTAATATGTTACTTAAATCATAGAAGAAAGTCTAAAAGTTAGAAAGCAGAAGAATGAGGGAAGAACGCATCTCATCACATGAACACACATACCAGTAGCACTTTAGTATAATTATTTACATTTTTGAATGTATGATTTCATTGTTTATGTAATAAAAACCGATGAATCTATAAAAAGGTATATATATTTTTTAATTAAAAATAACCTTTTATAATGATAAAATTATGTCTCAGGCATGTGGGAAATTTAGATTCAAAATACTTTACTGAAAATGACTGGCAGGTGCCCTTGTTCCCTGCCCTCCTTTTAATAATATGCGGAATGGCCTATCTTTTTAATCTCAATCCTCTCTTGTAGCCAGTTTAATCATTATCAAGTATCTTTTGCCCAGATATGATCTTGTAAGTAAAAGTTTTTTGCAGTTTTCAAAATTGCTGGAAAAGCAGTTTTGGACTGGAAGAAACTGTTGGACTAGAAGAAAAAGTAAAGTAACTATTCTCCATGTTCAAAGTCTATAAAGTGCTCATTCAAACATCACCTCTTTGAGAAATGTTTAATTAAAATTGTTTTTACATTATTTCATAAAAAGATATGAGTCAAAATATTAGAAAGTTTCCTGTTTTCATTTTTCATTGTGCTATAACCGGAAGAAAAAGGCCAGTGAATATTTGTTGACTAAAGAATGAAAAAAAGTAAACATCAGTGTACATCTGCATATCTGCCCTCCAGAAAGAAGAGTCGCAAACAGGCTGCCTCTGATGGTTACAGGCAGTAAAATGTACATCCGAAAACATAAAAGAATTTCAGGGAGGAAGTTCGCCCTGCCTTTCTCTAAGTTAATATCCTTCTGAGCCCTGATGTCATCATTAATCACATTTAATTAATATACTTATGTAATTAATAATGTAATTAATTAATAAGGTTAATTACATTTAACCTCAGTTTAAATGAGATACTTCAGTCCTTCCTAAGCTGATCCTTTTTCTCTCACTTACTTTTCTACCTGTCTAAAGCCAACTACACATGGAAGTAAACAGCTCAGGAAGAGAAGACCTGTACCCCACCTGCTAGAAGCCCAGTTACATTGTTTTTTTGTATCCCACTGGGATGAACAACATTCTCTGACAGCAGCTGGTTAGCTACCCAACATCAACAGGCTCTTTTTCCTCTCTGTCTTCGTCTATCTGGCACATCTTTGCCTGCTTGGCTTCCTGGCCTGTTGTTCTGCTCCAAGACATGTTAAGCAGTGTGCGTTGAATCTTTTGCTCCATTCTTCCTGGACTGTCCAATGGGATGTGCCAACCTCACATCTTTTCTCCAACTCTCCATTTCTGGTGGGAAGAAATTCAATTCCCTGCACCTGTGAGCAAACTCCAAACCCTATCCTATGCACACACATCTTGAATGTTCCAAATCCCTGGGTTACTGCCATACCTAAAGAGTCCAGATTAAATGGGAAATATTTACAAATGTCAAGCTAGAGTTACCTGAATCTGCTTTTATTTAAATTATCTGGGTAATAATTCATACCAATGCCATGCTTAAAGGTACAGAATGCATCTGTCAGACTGTAAGTCATTTACAAGTACTTTTCAAGGTTATTTCTGGGAGCTCTGAAGTCCTTGATTTCACAGATACAATTTGACTGACATAAAACATGAAATACAGTTTTATAGGAGGTAGTTTGGATGCTGCGCTTCCCTGGTGGCTCAAACAACAAAGAATCTTCCTGCAATGTGGAAGATTTAGGTTTGATCCTTGGGTTGGGAAGATCCCCTGGAGAAGGGAATGGCAACACACTCCAGTATTCTTGCCTGGAGAATTCCATGGACAGAGGAACCTGTCAGGCTGCAGTCCAGGGCTCACAAAGAGTCAGTCATGACTGAGCGACTAACACACACACACAGTTTGGATGCTGTCCCTTTCCTCCTGTGACTTTAGAAAGAAATTATTTCCAGGATTTCAAGTTTCTGTGAGGAAAGGGGTTTTTCTGGGAGTTGTGAGATCATGCAGCCCTCCAAGTGTGCAGACTCTTCCTGTTCACAGGGCCAGTGTTTTTCAGAGTCTTCCTCCACCTTCCTTCCCTCCTTGAAATACTCAGGCTCATAATTACTCTCTAGGTAGGGAGACCTGAGGCACAGCATGGCCAAAGTTGGACTTAGACTAAGTCAGCTTCTGGAGCTGCAGCCCTTACTTCTGATGTGTTCTTCTTATGTCTGTTCAAGGAAAGAGTTGAAAGAACAGAGATCACGAAAATGTTCCATCATCTTCCCTGCCTCAGAAATAAAATGAAAGGTTTATCCCAGATTAGCATGAGACTGCTCAGTGCCTAGCTTTATCTAAAATATATTAAAGTCAATATGTGCTATATATGTTATTTTAAAGTTCAAGGATGTTTTGCTTAATCCAATCCTTATAAAATATTATCATGTCCATATTTAATCAACACAAAAATTCATGAGCTATTTTACCTTCTTTTGAGGGATAGCAAGTCTTCCAATTCTGTGTGTATTTTATACTTATGTACTGTGCTTAGTCACTCAGTCGTGTCCAACTCTTTGTGACCTCATGGCTCCTCTGTCCATGGGGATTCTCCAGGCAAGAATACAGGAGTGGGTTACTATGTCCTCCTCCAGGGGATCTTCCCAACCCAGGGATGGAACCCAGGTTTCCCGCACTGCAGGCATTTTCTTAACTGACTAAGCCACCAGGGAAGCCCATTTTATACTTATAGCAACTTATAGTGGCTTTGTCAAAATGAAGACAATAAAAATAAATTTAATAGAATGCATGATTATTTATGAACTAGGTTTTCTTTATTTTATTACTTGTTACAACACCAGTCTATAAATAGAACAGTGAATCTGTGTAACAGCAATTAAATTCAGCTAACTCTGATGTTTTTCAGACTTTCAAGTTGTGTGAAAACCATAGTTTTACTGATATTTTGCAATTTTTTTGTTATGAGGTATGTGACGTGGGTCTCATTTTGTGCTCTTGTCCCAAACCCGGTGAATGTTAGAGGCAGGACTGACTACTTTCCCTCCAATGTATGACCAGGTGCAGTGGAGGAGAGCCTCCTTGAGCAGCACTTACCACTGAGCTTTCTTATTCCTAAATATCTTCCCACCTTCCCTCTATTCCCCTCAATCTGTCTCCTTCAGTGAAATAGATATCAGTATTTATTGACTAAATAAATGTGATGTTTTTATTTTATTATCTATAAAGACTTTCACTTCTATTATCTAATTGGTACACAACATCCTCTGAGAGGCAAATAAGGCAATAGGCTGAGAAAGTTTAAGTTCCTGGGGTCAAAGTTTAACAATTTCACCCAGGGCTCCTCATTTTAAGTTTTCACTCCTTCCACTTTGTAGCTTCATTTTGGACCTGGAGAAATGTGTGTCGGGGAAGTGTTTCAGGCAGAACACATAGCATGAGCAGAGAAACAGAAATAGCATGAGAAAAGAAACAGAAAATAGCTCTTCGGGTTGGCTAGAGCTCATTGCATTCAGAAAAAATAGAACATGTGGGAAAGAGCAGGGCTTTGGTGATGAAGCCTCTGATGTCAGCTTTGAGAACTTGTGTATTAAATTACTCTGATAGTTTGCATGCTGTATATATATATATATATTTTAGGGAGAAAGTAATTGAAGTAAAGAAACTTTATTTTTATCCATAAAAATATTGTTTATTTCCTCTTGAGATGAAGCTGGTCTTCATCTTAGTAGGAGCAGGAGCAGGGAGAGAAGTCGCTCAACTTACACTTGCCAATTATAACCCCCAAGGCCCACGGACTTCCTTCATTCCCCCCGGGGTGGGCAGGAAGCCTCTAATCCCAGCCAGCTGGTTGCTCTGAGAGTACCACTGGGCAGGAGAACCCAGGTTAGAGAGGGTGGATACATTAGTTCCAAATTGACCATTTTTCTGCCAAATGCCAGAAAAAAGGAGCCACATTTTTGTACAAAGGACAAGGCATTTCTTTTCTCAATTGACAGATACTACTTTACAAACTCTGTTTTTAAGGTAAAGGAGAACTATTTGTTTGGATTTTTCTTTTAAATTCTCAACAAGGCATCAGATCCATGCCTTTAAAACATGTATAAGATCTTATCATTCCTTTGCTTAAAACCTTGCCAGGACTTTTGTTTTCCTTGGAGTGGAACTCTAAGCCCTTGAAACATCTCTGCCAGCCTTACACAGTCTAGTTCCTCATGACCTTTCCAGTCTCTTCTATTTATCTCTCTCTTGTTCCCTGTTCTCCAGCCACACTGGCCTCCTGGCTGGGCCTTTCACTCACCAGATATCCCTCTGCCTCAGGATGTTTGGTCTTGTTAATCCTAGTACCTGAGCATATTTCCCCCAGATACCTGCAGAGTTCAGTCCCTCACCTTGCCTCAGCCGGTAAAGACTCTGTCTACAATGCAGGAGTTGCAAGTTTGATCCCTGGGTCAGGAAGATTCCCCTGGAGGAGGAAATGGCAACCCATCCCAGTATTCTTGCTTGAGAAACCCCATGAGCAGAGGAGCTAGGTGTGCTATAGTCCATGGGATTGCAAGAGTCAGATACAACTGAGGGAGTAAACAACAAGAACAAACTCGCTTCAGTTGTGTCCAACTCTATGCAACCCTATGGACCGTAGCTCATCAGGCTCCTCTGTCCACGGGATTCTCCAAGCAAGAATACTGGAGNCCATGAGCAGAGGAGCTAGGTGTGCTATAGTCCATGGGATTGCAAGAGTCAGATACAACTGAGGGAGTAAACAACAAGAACAAACTCGCTTCAGTTGTGTCCAACTCTATGCAACCCTATGGACCGTAGCTCATCAGGCTCCTCTGTCCACGGGATTCTCCAAGCAAGAATACTGGAGTGGGTTGCCATGCCCTCCTCTAGGGGATCTTCCTCACCCAGAGATTGAATCGTCTTTTGTTTCTCCTGGATGGGCAGTCAAGTTCTTTACCACTAACACCATCTCAAAGGCCACCTTCTTATCATCCTGGCTCAAACATCCTCTTCTCAATGAGCCCTCACTAATCACTCTATTTAAATTGAATGCCCATTCCAGCATATTCTCTCTTCTTTCTAGTTCATTTTCCAACAGCCTACTCCCCACCTGGCATTCAAAATCTTACCTTTGTAAGCTTTTTCATGGTCTTTCTTCTTTCAATAGGCCGTAAGCACCAAAGGAGGGGATTTGTTCAACTTGTATTCACTCAGATCTATAACAATGCCTAATATGTGAAGATGATCAATTAATATTTGTTGAATGAAATAAGTGGGATCTTTTATTCTTGAAAGATTGTGCATTAGCATTGCTTTAGGTCTTTTGTCTAGTTAAAGTAACTGTTAACCTTCTTACGGATTTCTATGAATCTAGAGGAATTTCTTCATCCCTCTGAGTATTTTGTGTGTGTGTGTGTGTGTGTGTGTGTGTGTGTNATTTCTTAAAAAAATTAAAAAACATTTTTGACTCATGTATGTTACGGAAGGCAAAGCTGCCATTTTCTTCAAAGATAAAATGTCAGTCTTGTTTCCAAATTTTCTCTAGTACCCATTGGTTTACTTAATAAAGTGTAAACATTTTAGCCTTAGCTTTTTTGTCTCCCCTGTAATCTCCTCTCAGACAAGCTGGCTCAGTCACTCTTCTCCAGATTCCAGTGGGAAGGCCTCGGGGATTCCTGTTTGGTGTGCCTTTGCCAACAAACTTCTCTTTCACTTAACATGACCTCTGTGCCTACGTCGTTAAATTCAGCATCTGTCATAAATGCTTTTTTGATAAAGCTATGCTCCAATTTTGATTTTCTAGACATTTAATTGCCTGGAGTACTCTAGTTCGTGAATTTGATGTCAGATCTTATCTCTTACTAGAAGTGAAATCTTGGGCAAGTTCTTGTCTCTCTAAATCCCAATTTCTTCATCCATTGAATGGTGGTAAAAATATCAAATTCAGAGTTGCAGTGAAGGCCAAACTTAGCACACTCTAATAAACCATAGAAATATTAGATATATCATAATTTCTGTTCAATACCATGTATGGTTATAGTAGTTACCATTTATATATGAATATCCTATTTCTCCATCTACACCCTGAAATTCTTGAGAATGCTGTATAGTATATGCTGTATATGCCTGGCTAAGTCTTTTTCCATTCTATATAAACAAAGATATTTCTCAATTTATGGGATGAATTTAATACGGTGATAAAATGCTTCTGGAATATCTCATGTTAAGTATCTTATTAGTTGGTTAGTAATATGTAAGGATAGTGCTTAATTTTTTGCTTTTGTTAATTACAGGGGATATAGGGTAATTTAAAATGGAATTGTGACAAAGAGGATCTAAGTTCTGTATATTAATTAAAAAATTATATATCCCTCCTTTTCATCTCTCTGCCAGAAAACAAATGCTGAATTTGATCAAATATCACCTGTTATTCATCATTTTAGCTTTAAAAGCTGGGACTCTGCCTTGAGTCTCTGACTTCAGGGTGACTTGTAATTCAATCTATTGGGGTCTGACTGTGTATCAAAACACAGTGGCTTTAATTAGATCTTTCAAACAGCTGACAAAAGAAGAAAAGTTGAGGGTGGGGTGGAGAGAGAGAAAAGATGGTTCATTTTAGGGACCTATTTTTTTTTCTTTTTATCCATTGATCAAAGGACCTCAGTGGCTACTTCAGAGACTCAAATCAGTGGAGTCTCCAGGGTTTACATTAGTTTGTCTCTAGGGTAAACAGGACAGCCTGCAGCAGAGCAAGGAAAGTATGTAATGCAGCCAAACAGATTATTTTTAAAAGCACGTTTTGGTTATTAATTTGAAGTTGAGCAATCTGTTTTTCTATACGAGGATGTAATGATTACAAGTGTTCATTAGAGCTTCAAAGCTTGGTCAAAGGCAACATGAGATTCACCCAGGATTCCTTCTTCTCTGGTAACTGCTACTGATTGGTCCGTGATGGCTCACTGTCAAGTGATGGCTTCCAATGAGGGCAAAAAGCATGGGCTCTCCCTAGAAATACAAAACTAATAGGAATATTATTTTTCATGATTCCTAATAATTCTAAATGCTTTGGAGTATTTAACTGAATTGAGAAGGGAATTGTCCAAGTCACTTTTTAAAAATCATAGCAACTGTGAAATTGCTTGAAAAATTAGGGAGAGAAAAATTATTGGATAAGACATAATTGTGTTACTTAGAAAAGCAACTGTTAGCAGCTCAGAGACATCTAACAAAAACTTTAAAAGGCTCATTTGCATTTACTTAGGAATTCTATTCCTGACAATCTTTCAAAATGAACTAATGGTAACTATGAAGGAATAAAAGCTTTAACTGCTAAAAGATTACCATTAAAAATGATATTTGTAATATGGGATAATGTTAATAGAAAACGTTTAGACACAAAATTAGGTTTATATTATTTGATTAAAATTATAAAAAACAAAGTAATGTATAAAATATAACAAAATGCTAATAGGATTATATCTAGGTGTAGGTAGATATCGCCTTAACTTTTCTCATAACATTTAAGGGCAATGCAATTTTAAAATAAGAGGCTATTTNTGCTAAAAGATTACCATTAAAAATGATATTTGTAATATGGGATAATGTTAATAGAAAAAGTTTAGACACAAAATTAGGTTTATATTATTTGATTAAAATTATAAAAAACAAAGTAATGTATAAAATATAACAAAATGCTAATAGGATTATATCTAGGTGTAGGTAGATATCGCCTTAACTTTTCTCATAACATTTAAGGGCAATGCAGTTTTAAAATAAGAGGCTATTTCTTCCTGTTGAAAATATAGGAAGAGATCTTCCTCTCACTAGGCTCCTCTGTCCATGGAATTTCTCCAGGGGAGAATACGACAGTTGGTTGCCATTTCCTTCTCCAGAGGATCTTCCCAACTCAGGGATGGAACCCACAACTCCTGCAGTGGCAGGCAGATTCTTTACCACTGAGTCACCTTGGAAGCCCCATAGCTGTGAGTACTTCCTCTCTTTTTGAAATATATGTAAACTCTCTTGGAAACTAGATAGGCCTTTGTCAGCTTCATGAACCAGGAACATTTCCCTTAAGAATCTGGGAACTATCTCTTTGAAATACAAACATCAAACTCTTTTCCCTATGAGGACCCAGTGGACAGAATGAACCTGGAAGTCTATGAACCAGGAAGCGTCCTTGTGAGTGTGAGTACAGTGCTAAGGCACTCCAGTCCTGTTGACTCTTTGTGACCCTATAGACTGTAGCCCGCCAGGCTCCTCTGTCCATGGGATTCTCCAGGCAAGAATACTGAGTGGGTTGCCATGCTCGTCTCCAGGGGATCTTCCCGACCCAGGCATCAAACCCGGGTCTCTTAGTCTCATATACTGGCAGGGGGTTTCTTTACCACTAGCGCCACCTAGGAAACATCCTCACAAGACATCTAATGTGTTCCGTTTGCCTTGATTTTGGACTTCCCACTTAGCAGCAGCAGCAGCAGCAGCAGAAGGCAATGGCACCTCACTCCAAGTACTCTTGCCTGGAAAATCCCACGGACGCAGGAGCCTGGAAGGCTGCAGTCCGTGGAATCGCTAAGAGTCGGACACGACTGAGCAACTTCACTTTCACTTTTCTTTTTCATGCGTTGAAGGAAATGGCAACCCACTCCAGTGCTCTTGCCTGGAGAATCCCAGGGACGAGGGAGCCTGGTGGGCTGCCGTCTATGGGGTCGCACAGAGTCCGACACGACTGAAGTGACTTAGCAGCAGCAGCAGCACTGCTTCCTTGGTGGCTCAGGTGGTAAAGAATCCACCTGCAATGCGTAAGACCTGGGTTCGACCCCTGGGTGAAGAAGATCCCCTGGAGGATGGCATGGCAACCCACTTCAGTATTCCTACCTGGAGAATCCCCATGGACAAAGGAGTCTGGCGGGCTGCAGTCCAGGGGGTCACAAAAAGTTGGACATGACTAAGCGACTAAGCAGAGCACAGCACAGCACAGCCTTCGGAGCTGTGAGAAGGATATGTTTGTTTGAGCCCCTCTGCCCCATCACTACTTCGGCCCTGGCCCCACCACACATAAAAGACAACGCAAACATTAAAGGAGACAGTCTCCCAGTCTCTGTGGGAGGACAGGAGCCTTAACTTGAATGGGCACCTCACTCCAAGGTATGAAACTACTTTCTGTCATAAAAATAAGAAAAGGGTGTTTTCCCTCTGGCTAGTTCAGTTACCTAGCATAGATGGTCACTGAATTACCCGCTGAATTTAGGATGAATTCTGTATGACTGATGGTGCTGTCCAGTCCTCCCACTTGAGGATTAATTATTATTATCTTGAAAATAGGTATGTATTGGGCTTCCCATACGGAGCTAGCAGTAAAGAACCTGCCTGCCAATGCAGAAGATATATGAGATGTGGGTTTTATCCCTGGGTAAGGAAAATTCCCTGGAGAAGAACATGGCAACCCACTCCAGTATTCTTGCCTGGAGAACCCCATAGGCAGAGGAGCCTGGTGGGTTACCATCCATAGGGTCACAAAGAGTCGAACATGACTGCAGCGACTTAGCATGCAATGGACTCTATCAGCTTTGCTATATAAGAGAGTAAAACTCCTTTCTATCTTTACAGTCTCCTAGCAGATTACCTGTGATGTGCATTATAGTCTGGTTTAGTGCTTATTCAAAAATAAAAGTACTGTCTTTCTCTATTATCTTTTTTGGGTTGGGAAAGCATTGTGTTTTTAATTATATTTCTCTAATGATTTCAAATTTTATATAATGAGTATTATCATGAATACAGTGGGAAAATATTTTATTTTATAATTAGCTTCTATTTTTGTAATTGATTTCCTAATCTTTTTTGTCAACCATCAGTTAATAACCACTTTATTTGTTTATCCTGCTCTAAGTTATAAACTGTTCTTAGCTCTAGATCGACTTTTCCAAGTCAAAAGAATTCTTTTGACTGTTCCATTTTCTTCTGAGCTGCATGTTGTAGGGTGTTAAGCCTGGGAAATACCTATTTCATATATTGTTGCAGCTAGGAGCTCCATTATCTCTCATAGAGATCAGCTTAAAACCTCATCTGCTTTTCAAAGGCTAACCAGACTTATTGTTAGTCTGGTTAGCCTTCCTCTGGGCTTTGCCTTCAAAATATTTCTTTTTTCCTTTCTTTCCTCTATTGAGAATCAGAAAACAACAAAAAATATTTTACTATAAGGATGTCCCAAATATTGTATTCTTTCTATCTTCTGTCTACCTTTCATCTATCTATCTTTGTGTTAACAATCGATTCAGAGTAGAAAAAACCAATGGGGTTATTATAAACTGATTATTGTTTATCTGAAGTACAAATTTAACTGGGCATCATGTATTTATAATTTTAAACATAGAAACCCCACATGTATGGTCATCATAAATATGCTTATTGGAACCATTTTCCTCCGGATGATAATTTCTTTACCTAGGTCAGGGTACTTTTATAGTTTATTATTTAAAATAAGTTGATAGATTAGACACAATGAAGCTAACAGAAAACACATAATTTAAATGAGTAGAAAGTGACTTATTTATCAGATAAAAAGATTTCTCCTATTCTTTAGGCAAAATTAATTTTCCAATTAGGACACTGGAAGATAAGCATCATTTGAAAGAGTAAATCAAGGAAATCATATTTTGTTTATAGGTTTTAAAATTTGAAAAAAAAAATGAAATTTGTTTCCTCTTTACAAACATGTTCCTGTAAAATTTTGACTAGAAAATACAGAAATATTTTGCTATACATAAATGAAATCCCACTACTTTTTTCCCCACTCCACAATATAGCAAAATTTTTTCCTTGCACTCAAAAGAGTAAGTGAGTGCCTATTTGCTACTAAGTCCTCTAAACTTCTCTAAATTCTTCTTTCTCCTTCCCCTGACTGCTATAGTTCACGAATAGAATGAGAGACACCTTGAGATGGCTGGTTTCAGTAGCTCATTTCCTCCCCCTTTTGGTAGCTAGCTAGACTCCCACCTGAGGCTGATGAAAGAACAAGCTGATGTCGGTGCCTGAATTTGGGGCTCCTCTTTTCCAACAAGCCTGTTTTTAATGTCCCATGACATTGTGAAAAGAAGCTCCCTTTGTTACATTGTCAAAATCAAGTGGCCATTTCCTACCCTTTTTTCTCTGTCCATATGTAGAATAGTAGTGTCTGGTGAGGTCTTCCTCTGACACTCCCTGTTCTCCCTCCTCAGCTTGCCCCCACACGCCCCCACAGCCCTGCAAAGAGCTACAGGGCATATGCGGGGCAATGTGATGGCTTTGCCTTGCTGTTTTCCTTGACTATGTTTTCCCAAAGCTTTACCATTCACTTTACTTCTGGTTGCTAATGTTGTGTGTTTCTTTGCCCTCATTGCATGTGTACTTTCTGAATTGGGGGACCATCAGTTCAGTTCAGTTCAGTTCAGTTCAGTCACTCAGTCGTGTCCGACTCTTTGCGACCCCATGAATCGCAGCACGCCAGGCCTCCCTGTCCATCACCAAGTCCCGGACTTCACTCAGACTCACGCCCATCGAGTCAGTGATGCCATCCAGCCATCTCATCCTCTGTCGTCCCCTTCTCCTCCTGCCCCCTAATCCCTCTCAGCATCAGAGTCTTTTCCAATGAGTCAACTCTTCGCATGAGGTGGCCAGATTACTGGAGTTTTAGCTTTAGCATCATTCCTTCCAAAGAAATCCCAGGGCTGATCTTCAGAATGGACTGGTTGGATCTCTGGGGACCATAATAGTCAGGTAATTTAGAATCAGATCTGTTTTTCATTGTGGTTTATGAAACCTAAAGGGCATAGACCCTGACCCCAGAGTAGAAAACAGAAAATCAAAGCCATTCTTCATTCCATTCTGAAAATTTCCCTTTGCGCTTTATAAATTTTCAGAAATTAGAACTGCTAAGGAAAAGAAATATTTGAAAAGGTCAAAATTTTCGATTAGGTTTTGCCAGTACCATATTTTTTTCTTCTCTTGAAATGGACTTGAGATTTAAATAAGTTTGGAAGCTTTGTTGAATAATCCATGAACATTCTGTTGCAGGAAAGGGGACTCCTTCCAGGGCCCGAAACTGGGCTCTTGTCTAACACTCGGAAATGAATTGTCTCAGGAGACACATGTGCTGACAAAGCAAGAGATTTTATTGGGCAAGGGCACGCACTGGAGAGCAGCAGCATAAGGGAACCCAGGGTAAGAGAACTGCTCTGCCACGTGGCTTGCAGTCTTGGGTTTTATGGTGACGGGATTAGTTTCTGGGTTGTCTTTGGGCAATCATTCTAATTCAGAGTCTTTCCTGGTGGTGCACACATTGCCCAGCCAAGATGGATGCTAGTGAAAGGGATTCTGGGAAGTGGATGGACACATGGTGTTCCTGAACTCTTCCAGTTGGTGGTGGCTTATTAGTTCCCTATTCCTTACCAGGATCTCCTGTCATAAAACAACTCATCCGAATGGTTACTAAAGGGGGCCTGGCCAAGGTGGGTGGTTTCAATTAGTGTGCTTCCCCTAACAGTTCTCGAGTGCAAATTTCAGAGTTAGAGAAGAGATACCAGGTGAATTAATATATTTTCAGGTTTTGTAAATTGATTTAGGATGATCTGGGTAAGAGGTGCTTTCTTGGGGCATAAATGTAAAATGTAGTTTAAAGAATGATCCTCAGTAATTTGTTAATCTTCTTTCCTTTAAAAACAGATTGAATACTTTTATGTGAAAGACTTATTCCATGTTCTTCTTCACAAAAATAATATCTGAAGTACAATTTAGGGGAAAAACCCTCCATAAATTCCTTTATTCTCTTACTAGAAGTTTGAAATTTCCATGTAGTACTCTCTACCAATTTGAGCCTGTAAACTCTCTTTGCTGATCTTACTGAGATCCATAAGTAAACGATACTGCTACATACTAGTGATAATTTCATTTTGTTCTAAAATACTGGAGAAAGCAAAAAGTTGGCCATCTAAGGCATTCATGTTAAGTCAAATGTTTCATTTTAGATTAAGTTCTGCAGAAATATTTTGGATTTTCCCACTTTCCTTTTAGACTCTGCTGTGTATGACGAGGGCTGTGAGACTACACTGTATCTTCTAAGCCCCTTTGGTACTGGAAGGAGATCTGGATCATAAAGGAAGAGAAGCTTCTGGCTTCCAGGTCCCACCCAGTGATAACTGCTAGTGTTGTAATGATAGTGATGGTGAGGTGATTTTAAACTCGACAGTCCAAATGGAAGCTGCAGTTTTCTATAGGAAATGGTCCTTATTTAGCATCCTAGAACAAGCCCTGATGGAGTTTCCTACAGTGCAGCTTCAAGTGTGTGTTCTAGGCTAGGAACCTTAGGGAACATTAGCAGCTCCTGATCTCTAGGTATTAAATCTTCTTTCTTGCTCCTCTAGCCCTCATCATCAGTTTGTTTCTCCAGATATTCTGTCCCTTTGTTATCAATTTCCCGTTCTTACGTGCTGACATTCTTATTGTTGTTTCTGTCCCCCTGACTGGTCCCTGATGGCCAAAGTACTGATATGAAGCCACTGGATTTCCTAGACTACACCATAGCTTTGGAACTTTCATCCCTTTCCCAGGTGGCGCTAGTGGTAAAGAATCCGCCTACGATGCAGGAGATGTAAGAGACACAGTTTTGATCCTTGGGTCATGAAGATCCCCTAGAGAAGGAAATGGCACTGCATCCAGTATTCTTGCATGGAAAGCTACACAGCAGAGGAGCCTCTTGGGTTTCGGTCCATGGGGCTGTAAAGAACTGGACACAAGTGCATATGCGCACGCACACACACAGTGATATGTGCAACAAACCAAATGAACCCCAAGGACGTTATGTTTAGTGAAAAAAGTTAGATTTTCACCCCCACAATATTAACAGTGTATGATTCCGTTCATATAACATCCTTGAAACAATAAAACTAGATGGTTAGAGAACAGGTTAGTGGCTGTCAGGGCACAAGGATGGGTTTAGTAGGGAGGGAGACACAGATTCAAGGAGGCAGTGCAAAGGAATTGTCTTGTGATGGTGCAACAAACATGTATTTTGATTGCAGTGGTGATTATACAAATTTGTACATGAAAAAAGGTGCATAAAACTACACACACACACACACAAATGAATGCAGGTTTTAAAATGCAGGTCCTAATGTCAGTTTCCTAGTTTTGATTTTACCCTAGAGCCTCTGTTAGATGTCATCATCAGGGGAGCTGGGTAAAAGCTGGGACTCCTTGTTCTATTTTCTCAGCTTCCTATGAGTCAACTATTACTTCAAAATAAAAAGTGTATAAAACTGTGTTGGGTACAAGCCAACGCAATGAAAATTAGATAACCTGATTTTCTTTGTTGGTGAGTGTTTTGTGGCTTTTATGTCAGCCAAGAAAGCATAACCTTTTTAGATACAATGGGAAGTTTAGTACTCTTGTGCTTTGGGGAATAAAGTGCTGTCAACCACAGTGTGGTCCCACAAAATAAATGTGAACATGCTACTAGAGGAAGACCAATGTGCTAAGACTGCTCATGGCACTGGCTGCTAGAGCAGCTGAAAAATGGGAAAAGCTGAAAAATGGGATTTCCCCATGTGTCCTCAGAGACCTGTACAGCCAGTCTTTAGAGTAATTATTCAGTTGCTGCAAGAATCAGTGTTTTTAGCCAAGACACATAGTAATCAAACTGACAAAAATTAAAGACAAAAATAAAATATTAAAAGCAACAAGGGAAAAATGTCAAATAACAAACAAGGGAACTCCCGTTAGGCTATCAGCTGATTTCTCAAAAGAAACTCTACAAGCCGAAGGGAATGGCATAATATCTCTAAAGTGATGAGAGGGGAAAACATACAACCAAGGATACTCTACCCAGCAAGACTCTCATTCAGATTTGATGGAGAAATCAAGAGCTTTACAGACAAGCAAAAGTTACCACCAAGGCAGGTTTACAATAAATAAAGGAACTTCTGTAGGCAGGAAACATGAGAGAAGGAACAGGCCTATAGAAAATAAACCCAAAACAATTAAGAAAACAGTAATAGGTTCATTTATATTGATAATTACCTTAAATGTAAATGGATTAAATGCACCAACCAAAAGACACAAACTGGCTGGGTGGATGAAAGCACGTCCATGTATGCACGTTCACTTACCACATCACTCTGCTTGACCCCCCAAATTCTATGTAATTATTTTATATTGCTAAGTTAATCATATTCCCAATATGGCTTACAATTATAATCATCTTTTATTTTTTGTCTGGCTATTGATTGTGAAAACTGATACACATCTTTCACTATTGAAAAAGAAAGAATCAGTGTTTTTAACCTTTAGATTACATGCCACAGAAAGTCATTGATTGCAAAATGGAATTTAAGAGTTTCTAACAATTACTGTGATTATGTATTTTGTTTACAAGTGCTTGATTCCTTCTAAGTTCTACTTCCTGCCAATAGCGAATAAGTATTTTAAAATAAGCTGCATTGCATGTTATGTTATCATTTTTTGAAAAGCCCCTGATGTTGGGAAAGACTGAAGGCAGGAGAAGAAGGGGGTGACAGAGGATGAAATGGATGGATGGCATCACTTACTCAATGGACATGAATTTGAGCAAACTCTGGGAGATGGTGAAGCACAGGGAAGCCAGGCGTGCTGCAGTCCTTCGGGTCACAAAGAGCGGGACACGGCTAAGCAACTGAACAACAGCAACAATTTTGAAATTGTATTTCCTCAGGAAATATATTGTGTCATTTAAAAAGGAAGTTTGGGTCCCAAGCTGAATATTGAGTAAAATAAAATAGATAATTTAAACTTCTTAGTACTTCCAGAAATCAGCAAAAGTTAGAGAGATGAGTTTTACCAATGAAATGATGATGGAAAGGTCATAGACCATTCTCTTTAAATAGTAGGATGTACTTAGAGGCATATTTGAAATATGAGCTATAATATGGTGGAACTGCCAAAAGTCTGGTTGTTTATATCTTTCAGTGGATAAAACTCTGAGAATAACTGCATAAACCATCACTGTTCTTGTGGTTAACATTAAAATATACTGTTCAAAGGAGCAGAAAATGTTGCACCAACAGGGGAAAAAAATATTAGCTAGGAGTGAAAAGCACAACTCAAAAGACAAAATTGCCTGATTATTAAAATCTGTTTAAAGAAAATAACCACCAATCTTGGTGAAGCTCCATGCTATAGTTATATCTGTTTGGAGATTAAAAAGAAACCAACAAAATGAAAAAGATACAATTATTAAGTGATGTTTGATAGTTCTAACACACAAGAAGTATATTCTAGAATGACTGATTGAAAGATGAACCCTAACCTTGCTCTTTATTTTATATTGGAAAGCATAGACACTGATAATTTGGTAATTTAAAAATCTTTATCCTAATTTATAGATTGAAATTACAGAAAACGATTTTTAAACTATATATGAGATTTCTTTTTAATTAATGAGAATGCCCATTGATGAGTGTTTGCAGAGAAATGAATCCATGATGTTGATATTGATGTCAACAAGGGGTCATCCTTTTATATTCTGCATGAATCAGTGGCCCTGGGGTGGTGCATCAATAATATCCCCTCTTAAAGAATTTGTTTTTTGCTCTTCTTTGTGGATTGTTGGGCTGGACATCAATGCTGAATTTTGTTTAAAATTAACAGAAATAATTATTTAGATGCTTATCTTTTAGATAAATTTATAAAGAAATGGGAAATGAGTTTGAAAATCTGCTCTTTGACACGTATATGTGCTGGTTTAGGCAGAGAAAACTGCTGATCAAATTAGGGCCCTCCCTGGTGGTCCAGTGGTTAAAGAATCCCCCTGCCAATGCAGGGANATTTTGTTTAAAATTAACAGAAATAATTATTTAGATGCTTATCTTTTAGATAAATTTATAAAGAAATGGGAAATGAGTTTGAAAATCTGCTCTTTGACACGTATATGTGCTGGTTTAGGCAGAGAAAACTGCTGATCAAATTAGGGCCCTCCCTGGTGGTCCAGTGGTTAAAGAATCCCCCTGCCAATGCAGGGAACATGGGTTTAATCCTAGTCCAGGAAGATTTCCCATGCTGCATAGGCTTACTGCAACTACTGAAGCCCATGAACTCTGGAGCCTGTGCTCTTTAACGAGTAGCCCCACTCTCTGCAACTAGAGAAAGTCCCTGCACAGCAACCAAGACCAAGCATAGCCAAAAATAAATAAATAACAATTTAAAAAAGATTTTCAATTTAGTAAAACTGCTTTTTTAAGAGGAAAATTAAAAACTTGTAAAAATGGCTAAAATATGGGTTAAAATGATGAATCACTGCTTCATCTAACAGCAAACAGTAGTTCTCAAAGTTGGCTTATTTAGCAAAAACATTTTAAGATTGAATTATCTGTGAAAGCTTTCACTGGCTGTCATAAGACAGCAATTAAAATGTGAGAGCTGTGAAGGGCTGACATCGACCATGAAGTTTTGGGAATTTTAATTCAATGACATGCGGTAAAAGTTACTCCTATACTGTTATTTTTTTGTCTTCACAAGAGCCCTTCAATTATGTTTCTCCTCAGACAATAAAAAAGAGAGCCTTACAATATTTCACATAGCACACTGACTTTTCAGCTAAAAGTTACTTAAATTTCTACCAGCAGTCAATTCAAACATTCAAGAATACCTCGTTGGTAGTAGTCTTGTCATTTTATGCCAGTGATTATGCTTATAAAGTTTACAAAACTGTGAAAACAAATGATCTCCATTTGGAGGTACATTTTAGGTGCTGAAAATATGGTGACACCATCAAGAAGAGAAATTACTATACAAAGTAAATTCAGCTGGGTCAATTTTGGGAAATAAATAATTTCAGTCTGTGGTAATTAAATAAGAAAGCAGAAAGGAAAACCTATTTTGATTTTCCTGATAACAAATGATTAATGTTATTGTTAAACTGTTAACAACAATTATTTTAAAAATTATTCAACAAACATTTATTGAGCTTACTCTTTGCTGGCACTTTCCTAAGCACTTAGCACAGTAACTGAACAAAGCAAACAAAATTCTGGCTTAAGAACTGTAAAAATTTTCAAGTTACGACTACCCTAAATGAAATTATTTTAGACACCACCCTTCATGGATCAAAGCCTTGTTGTAGTGAAGGGGCTTGTATAAGGCAATGAAGCTATAAGCCATGCCATGCAGGGTCACCCAAGGCACATGGGTCATAGTGAAGAGTTCTGACAAAACGTGGTCCACTGGAGGAAGGAATGGCAAACCATTCCAGTATTCTTGCTTTGAGAACCCCATGAACAATATGAAAAGGCAAAAAGAGAGGACACTGAAAGATGAGTCTCCCAGGTCAGAAAGTGTCCAGCATGCTACCTGGGAAGAGCAGAGGGCAATTACTAGTAGCCCCAGGAAGAATGAAGTGGATGGGCCAAAGTGGAATTGATGCTGTCGTGGGTATGTCTGGTGGTGAATGTAAAGTCTGATGCTATAAAGAACAATACTGCATAGGAACCTGGAATGTTAGGTCCATGAATCAAGGTAAATTGGACATGGTCAACAAGAGATGGCAAGATTGAACATCAACATCTTTAGGAATCAGCAAACTAAAATGGATGAGAATGGGTGTATTTAATTGAGATGACCATTTTATCTACTACTGTGGGTGAGAATTCCTTAGAAGAAATGGAATAGTCCTCATAATCAACAAAAGAGTCCAAAATGCAGTACTTGAGTGCAATCTCAAACATGACAAGATGATCTCTGTTCATTTCCAAGGCAAACCATTCAACATCACAATAATTCAAGTCTATGCCCCAACCACTGATGCCGAAGAAGCTAACGGTGACCAGTTCTATGAAGACCTACAACACCTAGAACTAACACCACAAACAAATTGTCCTTTTCATCATAGGGGACTGGAATGCAAAAAAGTAGGAATAATAGGTAAGTTTGGCCTTGGATTACAAAGTGAAGCAGGGCAAAGGCTAACAGATTAGTTTTGTAAAGAGAACATGCTGGTCATAGCAAACAACCTATTCCAACAACACAAGAGATGACTCTACACATGGACATCACTAAATGGTAAATACTGAAATCAGATTATGTTCTTTGCAGCCAAGGATGGAGAAAGCTCTCCACAGACAGAGAATTTGAGTAGTTATTTTTTTTTACTATTAGAGAAAACTTCCTGGAAATATTAAAAAAAAACAAAACACTGGTCTTGATACTCTCTTATTTCTCTAAACAAGTCGTTAATTTGAGAATCAGAACGGTACTTGAGTGAGTGTGGGAAAAGTGAGCTGATGGAACTGGGTGACCCTTTGGCACAGACCTGTGGGGCACAGACAGTCTGAGGGAACCTCCTCCCCCAGAGACAGAATGGAGTAGTACTATGGCCAGAAATTTCGTGTTCTCAGGCCCTGGCCTTTTTGTTTGTTTACTGGATGGCAGTGGATCAACAGTGGATACTCTTGCTCTCAAGTATCTTTTCCTCTGTTCCATGCAGCCCACCTCCTTTCCATTCAGGACAGAGCTCAGAGAAGCTGATTAAGCTTCACCTTCTTTAGTCATAATATCATTGCACTTCTTTTTCCCCCTGACACTATATTTTATTTCCAGATGCAATATGGGTGTTCCCTATGCTTTTCCACTTCATATATACAGTCATTTTCTAAGTTCTTCTAGACGTGGTCTTACTCTTTGATGTTTGCCTGTTTCTGTTTTTTATTGAAGAAAAATGTCACGTTCAGTTTCTGGGGTATCTAATTTTGCTCTTATGGTCTCTTATATGAAGATATAGATGGCTGATTTTATTTATGGGTTTATCTAGATAAAATTTTAGATGACAATAAAAGGAAGGTGGGAAGAGGAGACTATCAGTCTACACGCACCACCCTTGCCTGTCTTTTAAAGTCAGATGAGATGGCCCTGTGTGATTTCTAAGGTCCTTCCTACTCTAGCTTCTTCTCTCATTTCTAGACTCCATCATAGATTCATAAAAAACAGAATCATTTTTCTTTCCAGAAGTTGCCAATCTTACCTGTTGGATTCATGAGATCATTGTCATATGTATCAGATTTTAAGTCTTATGACTTTTTTTCCCACTGAGACAAAGATTATTTTCTATGATAAGAATTCCCACAATAAAAAATGTTGGCTAGGCNGAGAAGGGGACGACAGAGGATGAGATGGCTGGATGGCATCACTGACTTGATGGACGTGAGTCTGGGTGAACTCCAGGAGCTGGCGATGGACAGGGAGGCCTGGCGTGCTGAGATTCATGGGGTTGCAAAGAGTCGGACATGACTGAGCGACTGAACTGAACTGAACTGATTAACTGATTAACCCAGCATACTGTTCCACTGGCCAAATACTCAAAACAAAAAGAATGCCATTGCATATACTTGTTAATTTACTATTTATTATGGTGAGTGTTGGGGTTTTCCAGGTGGCTCAGTGGGAAGGAATCCACCTGCCAATGCAGAAGGCACAGAAGACGCGGGTTTGATCCCTGGGTCGGGAAGATTCCCTGGAGGAGGGCATGGCAACCCACTCTAGTATTTTGGCCCGGAAAATTCCATGGACAGAGGAGCCTGGTGGGCTATACAGTTCCTAGGGTTGCAAAGAGTCAGACACGATGGAGTAACTGAGCACAATGGCAAGCATAACTAAACTAAACATCAATAAAAAATAAAGTGCACCTAACAGTCAAATTATAAAGAAAACAAGATTTACTCTAAGAATTAATGAACAAAGAAATGTACAACTTAAGCTTTTATCTCCTAAAATAACAGATTTTAGTAACATTACTAATTCTTGCTAACAAAGTGTTAAATGTGAAAGGTAATTTGGACTCATTAACTTAGAACAATATCCGTCTTGATTTTTCAACATAAAAATCATCATAGATGTACCAGCCTACCTTCTGTGGTTAGACCGCTTTCGAATTTCCTCTTGAAAGTTGCATAATTCTTCACTAACTTTGGCAAGTTCTTCAAGAGCCTTTATACATATAAGCAATAGCATGTTAGCCCTTTGAAATGTAAATATTTCTTTAGAAACAGGCCAAGGCCAATCCCGTCTTACTTACTGTATTGAGGGCGCCAGAGCAGCTCCTGTTCTCTGCCTCAGAAGTCCTCAGGTCAGGCCGGGCCCCACCTTCTTTTCGGTTGTCTCTGGCTTCAGAATCCATATACCCTACTTTTGATTTTTTTACTGTTTTTTGTTCCTTGCACACTTGATTTCTTTCCCTGAGTAAACTCTGCTCTGTTTTATCTTTTTTTCCCAGAATGTCCCTGGGATGTATCCCTATAAATTTACGTTGTCCTGAATTGGGGTAATCTGGAGAAGATTCCATTTTATCTCCAACAGGCTTCTCACAATCAAGATCAATGACCTCAGCACGTTCACTCATGTTGATTTTCCTCCGACGCTTTACTTCATGGCAGAGCTGTAAGGAAAACAAAGATAAAAATTTCCCCCTAACCCACTTTCTCAATAGTTTTGATCCTAAACACAGTGTTCTGAGTTCTCTTGGCCATATTACTACATAGCGGGTCTTCCCAGGTGGCACTAATGGTAAAGAACCCACTTGCCATTGTAGAACTATAAGAGACTTGGGTTTGATCCCTAGGTCGGGAAGATCCCTTGGAGAAAGAAATGGCAACCCACTCTAGTATTCTTGCCTAAAGAATCCCATGGACGGGGAGCCTGGTGAGCTACAGTCCCTAGGGTCAGACATGACTTAAGCTACTTAGCACGCATGCACACCTAGACTGCTCCAGGGCACTAATGCTTATGCTTCCAAATCATGCTTCTAAAATCTGGATTAGCTGGAGCAACTTTTGATGAACCATAAAGACTACATGTAGTAGGGCAAAGAAGGTAATTTCTATTTTTCTGAGTACAAATCAATTCATTAAAAAATGACAGAAACCTGCATTTATATATAGATGTCATAATGATACAGAAGCACTGTTAACAAAATTGGAAAGACCCCAATCAATTACTGNTGGAGCAACTTTTGATGAACCATAAAGACTACATGTAGTAGGGCAAAGAAGGTAATTTCTATTTTTCTGAGTACAAATCAATTCATTAAAAAATGACAGAAACCTGCATTTATATATAGATGTCATAATGATACAGAAGCACTGTTAACAAAATTGGAAAGACCCCAATCAATTACTGGCTGCTGCTAAGTCACTTCAGTCGTGTCTGACTCTGTGCAACCCCACAGACGGCAGCCCACCAGGCTCCCCCATCCCTGGGATTCTCCAGGCAAGAACACTGGAGTGGGTTGCCATTTCCTTCTCCAATGCACGAAAGTGAAAAGTGAAAGTGAAGTCCTTCAGTCGTGTCTGACTCCTGGTGACACCATGGACTGCAGCCTATAGGCTCCTCCATCCATGGGATCTTCTAGGCAAGAGTACTGGAGTGGGGTGCCATTGCCTTCTCCCAATTACTGGCAATGTGCTCTAATTTAACCAACATTAAGGCCATATTTTAAAAATATATGATGCTACTTGTAAGTCAACATTGAACTGTCTAAACGACTGACAATCTCACATAGTAACTCAGCTCATTCTTTTGATGTTTCATCATCAAAAGGTGTTTCCTTAGGAAGTTACGTGGGTGAGGGGTAGGTAATTCTCAGACTTGGTTGTTGTTGTTTTTTTACTTCCAAGGCTATATACATTCAAAAAAAGTTTCTTCTTTTGTCCTAATTAAAACAAATGTGAGCCTGTCCTATGTAATACAATTGAACTCTAAGGCTTTGATCATCTATTAGTTTATTAATTGCCCCAAATTAGTTCTTGAGGATTTAGTTTAACCTGCAGGCAATTAGTGACGTTCTCTTCAGGCTTGAGTTCTGGGAAAGCTTGTCAAATTCCAAAGACTGTCAGAGAACTATTAAAGCAAATGACTCTACATTTTACAGTCACATCCTACATCTGCACGAGATCTATTAATCAAAGAATATAATAACAGATTAATTTCTGCTCAGTATTTACGCAAATCTCAGAGAGAAGCACTAGAACATAGCTAATGCCTGAAGGATATGCAGTGCATTTATTTCCCTAGTCTTAAATTTGTCGTTGGATAAAGTCGGGAGAGCATCAAATTGCCATCATGAATCAACCATTTTGGCTTCTGTAAAATTATCTGTACTGAACTGCTGTGGGCATTATAATTTTGGCCAACCTTGAGGGGCATAATAAAAAGCAACCCTCAAAAGTGCCAGGCTAAATCTAAGGATGTTCTTGGTGGCACTGTCCTCTTTTAGAGGAGTCATGGGTGAAAACAAAATTGCTTCAATGTAAAATTAGGGACTAAAGTACTATTTCTGGAAAATTAGTCTGCTTTTGCTTCCTGAATATTGAGAAATACGCATCTGATAATTTTTTGTTACTTGCTAGAAAGACAGATCTGCTGCATGCATTTTGCAAGGGATCCTTCCTCTTGTCTTCATTTCACCTTTGTCTTCTCATTTTGAAATACTTTAATTTACACAGAATTCTATTTGACATCTTAAATTCTCTTGGGGACTTAGGTGACGTATGAAAAAACAAAACACATTCTATTATTGATGGGAAACGATTTATTTTGTGTAAGGAAATCTGTTACTTGGTATTCAGCTGTTTTCAATGGGTATCTGATCATTCAAACAAAGGACACAGGCAGGAAAGATGGCAAAGTGATTTAAAAAAAAAAGAAAAATTCCCAGCTGTCTATTAACTCTGTTAAGAATAACTATCTGGATCAGTCTAGGTTTCAAAGATCCAAGTATCTATGTCTTCACTTTGTAACAGCAAATGCAATGATTGTGGATAGTGGCTGAATAAAGAATCATTAGCATCTTAATACCTAATACCGATCCTCTCACTAATGATATATCTACTTGGAATCACAGAAGTTATAAGCATACACTTAAAAATGTCAAATTTTCTAGCATATGACTTAGTCAGTTGTGTCTGATTTAAAACACAGAATTCGTGATAAATAAGAATGAAATACAGTCTCTTAGGGTGGTGCCACTAGTAAAGAACCTGCCTGCCAATGCAGGAGACATAAGAGACACAAGTTCGATCCCTGGGTCGGGAAGATCCCCTGGAGGAGGACGTGGCAATGCACTCCATATTCTTGCCTGGAGAATCTTGTGGACAGAGGAGCCTGGTGGGCTACAGTCCACAGGGTCATGAGAGTGGAACATGACTGAAGTGACTAGCACACACACGTGCACATGCTTGTAGTATTTTACATTTTTCCAAGTGTAGACTTAATTTTAATTAACAATATTGTCTTGACTTTCTATGACACGTGAGGACAAGTTCCTGTTTTGCCCAATCTTTTCTAACCCAGCTTTGTAGCTTCTAAGCAGGAAGATACTAAAGGTACATTATTACAGGTACAAATACTGGGATTGGAAAGCTGGGAGTGGTAAAGAATACATACATACTCTTTCATTTTATATAAGGAACTTGAGAGTATCCATGAATTTTGGTATCCATGGGGTCTCCTGGAGCCATTTCCCATGTCTACTGAGGGACAACTATATTGTTATGACAAGGGGGACAAAATGCTAGTCTTCAGGTATTGTAGAGCTTCCTCTCTGAGTGAGTAGTCTGGGTAAGCACATTATTCAAACATATCCTCAGGTATGGTGCTGTACAATGCAGGCTGCTGCTGCTGCTGCTAAGTCACTTCAGTAGTGTGCAACTCTGTGCAACCCCATAGACGGAAGCCCACCAGGCTCCCCCGTCGCTGGGATTCTCCAGGCAAGAACACTGGAGTGGGTTGCCATTTCCTTCTCCAATGCATGAAAGTGAAAAGTGAAAGGGAAGTCGCTCAGTCGTGTCCGACTCTTAGCGACCCCATGGACTGCAGCCCACCAGGCTCCTCCGTCCACGGGATTTTCCAGGCAAGAGTACTGGAGTAGGGTGCCATTGCCTTCTCCACAATGCAGGCATCATGACATAAACAGCACCACAGCTACTATCCAAGATAAAGAAAAAATATTCCATTCCTTCTGCCAGTATTTTTATGGACTATCACCTAAGTTTCAAGTATGTTTAATGCCTGCTAATTGATAAGGCTCATATCTTCCATAGATGGAATCTGCAGAGCTGTCAGAATAATTATTTGACAATAACAAATTTAACCAGACAGCAGACTATCTTAGCTACCATCTTAAGCTACATGGCTTAAACAATTGGCTAGACTAATCCTGACTCCCTTAATTAGTTTGCTCAGATGCTAGAATTATCTGAGACTATTATTTAATGGTTTTCCAAACCTTGAGAAGCCAGTGACCTGTGAGTTCAGGTTTCAAACTGGCGTTGTAGACTCTGGGTTAGCAGTCTCCTTTTTGATCCAATTGAACTCTGGGTGGAGGAGTTAACAGAGGAAGCAAAATGCATTTTCCAAACTATAGAAGGACAAGAAGTAAATTCTCCTTTCAATCTGCAATCATGTACTACATGCCTGACTTCTCAGCTGGATTTTCCAAGAACAGTCTAATGACTATGTGTTAGTCACTCAGTCATGTCTGACTCTTTGCGACCCCATGGCCTGTCCATGGAATTCTCTAATAGAGTAATGGCTATTCTTTTTTTATTTTTCCTTTTAGCATGCCAATTTGTATTTTATTCATAGCCAATTACATGGCTGTTAATAAGAAAATTATTTGCACTATAAACAAAGCATTAGCTTTGATTGCCTGTGAATGAAGGCCAAGGAGTCTGTTAAAATAACTGTCTTGACAATGTGCACAAACCATGTAAGTCAACAGCAGGGATGTTACAAGAAAGCAAGATAAGTATAAATAATTTTCAAGAACAAGCCTGAATATACATCAATGCAGATAATTAAAGGAAATAGTCAAGGTCCAACAGGCTGAAGGGATAAAATTACTATTTGTATCAGATACTGGGCATATCATTTTTCATAAACTCTTTTCTAATAAATGTGGTCCATGGGGTCGCTAAGAGTCGGACACGATGGAACAACTTCACTTTCACTTTTCACTTTCATTCATTGGAGAAGGAAATGGCAACCCCCTCCAGTGTTCTTGCCTGGAGAATCCCAGGGACGGGGGAGCCTGGTGAGCTGCCATCTATGGGGTCGCACAGAGTCAGACATGACTGAAGAGACTTAGCAGCAGCAGCAGCAAACATGGTGCACCTTGCCAGGATGAATATCATGTCCACCGTCATTTTCTTTTTGATATACGACACTCCTTTGGGTTATACTAAATTATCGAGTACATAATTTTCTTTAGTAGACGTTATTCAAAAATTGCCTCAGAAAAGATCTATTTTAATGCCCAATGGTAATATTCCGAAGGTATGTTCCACTAGTTATGTTTTTCTTTTATTTTCACACTGAGCTCGGCATTTGAAATACAAATGCAAAATACATACCTCACTTTTGATAACATCAGCATTTTAGTCAGAAAAGAGTAAATTGACATATTTTAGAGTTTTCATGCAAAGTTATAAAATAAGTATAGTCTCTACACTACCCATGGGTTCAGTTCAGTTCAGTTCAGTTAGGTTATGCTATTTTCGGTCTAGTAAGTATCACTGAGACATGTATCTTTGAGGCAGAACTGGAAAGTAAAAACAGTTTCCAATACAAAACAAACCAAAAGGATTTTCATTCTGAGTTTTAAGTTTCCAAAGTGTTCAAACAAATCAACACGTACCTCTTCTATCTTCTTCTGCATTATCTTCCATTGGCTTTCCCATTCCTTTCTTTCATTGTCAAACTGGTCCAGCAATTCCATTTTTTCCTTGTGCCAGTTAGTCTCCGTGTTCTCCCACTGCTTGCGCAGGTCCATGGCAACCGTGTGAGTGTTAGTGAAGGGGTATTTCTGTTCGTCTCTGCCTTCGCTTAACTGTTTCTTGGAAGCTTGGAGCTGTTTTATCTGAAGCAGTCTCACTTGCCTTTAAAACAAAGCCTAATATAAACATAACAAGAGAGAGTTCCAAATCCATGTGCTTTCTGGAAACATTTTATCAGATTGTCAAGAGCCACTGACATAAACAAACCAGAGGAAAATTGGACTCAAAAAAGAGATGACAAAAATATCTGCTTAAGAAGAGACTAGCACAATCAAAAACAAACAAAAAAAAAGTATCATCCAGGTTTTTTTTTCTTCCTCTTTCGGAAACCAGACAGCAAAATTACAGTGGACAGGATGGTTAAATGCATATGTGAGATATAAGTATTCCTTAAACTAACCGCCTAATCTAAAGATAGAATTTTTCATGACTATCTAAGAGTGGAAGTATGAAATTCAACTGGATAGTCACAGCTACACAACTGCAGTAGATTCTTCTGCAGTAGAGTTACTCCTCTTCTGACGCAACCATATTATATGATTCTTAAAGTCCTGAGATGGTGCTGCGCTACAGTCTTCATTTTATACTGAAGAGTTCAATCTTGTGGCAAATGTAGTTACCATAGCAATAAGACCCCAATGTTGGTAGTCAATCTGGGACTGATAGTATCCGCAAGAAACCAAACTAAAGCATGGAAAAATATTGTCATTATTTTATTTCATCAAGTAAAATACTAAAGCAGCAAAATTATTCTGAAAACAGTGTTGGAACTTATCCATGCTCTTTTTTTCCTTCTAATAGCAAATTTGGAAAACCGGCAGTGGCCACAGGACGGGAAAAGATCAGTTTTCATTCCAATCCCAAAGAAAGGCCATGCCAAAGAATGCTCAAACTACCACACAATTGCACTCATCTCACACGCTAGTAAAGTAATGCTCAAAATTCTCCAAGCCAGGCTTCAGCAATACATGAACCATGAACTTCCAGATGTTCAAGCTGATTTTAGAAAAGGCACAGGAACCAGAGATCAAATTGCCAACATCTGCTGGATCATGGAAAAAGCAAGAGTTCCAGAAAAACATCTATTTCTGCTTTATTGACTATGCCAAAGCCTTTAACTGTGTGGATCCCAAGAAACTGTGGAAAATTCTGAAAGAGATGAGAAGACCAGACCACCTGACCTGCCTCTTGAGAAACCTATATGCAGGTCAGGAAGCAACAGTTAGAACTGGACATGGAATAACAGACTGGTTCCAAATAGNTTTGACTGTGTGGATCACAATAAACTGTGGAAAATTCTGAAAGAGATGGGAATACCAGACCACCTGACCTGCCTCTTGAGAAATCTGTATGCAGGTCAGGAAGCAACAGTTAGAACTGGACATGGAACAACAGACTGGTTCCAAATAGGAAAAGGAGTACATCAAGGCTGTATATTGTCACCCTGCTTATTTAACTTCTATGCAGAGTACATCATGAGAAATGCTGGGCTGGAAGAAGCATAAGCTGGAATCAAGATTGCCAGGAGAAATATCAATAACCTCAGATATGCAGATGACACCACCCTTATGGCAGAAAGTGAAGAGGAACTAAAAAGTCTCTTGATGAAAGCAAAAGAGGAGAGTGAAAAAGTTGGCTTAAAGCTCAACATTCAGAAAATGAGGATCATGGCATCTGGTCCCATCACTTCATGGGAAATAGATGGGGAAACAGTGTCAAACTTTTTTGGGGGGAGGGGCTCCAAAATCACTGCAGTTGATGACTGCAGCCATGAAATTAAAAGACGCTTACTACTTGGCAGGAAAGTTATGACCAACCCCGATAGCATACTGAAAAGCAGAGAACAAAGGTCCATTAGTCAAGGCCATGGTTTTTCCAGTGGTCATGTATGGATGAGAAATTTGGACTGTGAAGAAAGCTGAGCCCCGAAGAATTGATGGTTTTGAACTGTGGTGTTGGAGAAGACTCTTGAGAGTCCCTTGGACCACAAGGAGATCCAACCAGTCCATCCTAAAGGAGATCAGTCCTGGGTGTTCTTTGGAAGGACTGATGCTAAAGCTGAAACTCCAGTACTTTGGCCACCTCATGCAAAGAGTTGACTCATTGGAAAAGACTCTAATGCTGGGAGGGATTGGAGGCAGGAGGAGAAGGGGACAACAGAGGGTGAGACGGCTAGATGGCATCACTGACTCGACGCACTTGAGTTTGGGTGAACTCCAGGAGTTGGTGATGGACAGGGAGGCCTGGCATGCTGTGATTCATGGGGTCGCAAAGAGTCGGACATGACTGAGAGACTGAACTGAACTGAACTGAATAGACTAGATATCACAATGTATGTTCTGACACTGAATTTAGAGTAGCGATGAAAATGTTTTGATCACTTTGCAGGGAAATCTTTGATCATTCTAAGCACTGACTGAAATAATTAGATTTCTAGCATTTAGGGCATGTGTACTCACGATTTTAAGATGCACTTTAAAATACCTGATGGGTAACTCTTTTATAACTCACCTAAAATTTCTGAGATTTATTTACTTACATTAGAATGGGGGATATCCACAGGGTTATTATAAAGATTAAATACATGAATAAAAAGAGATTTGAGAAAGATAAAATTTCCCCTATTTCTTGTTAAAAAAAAAAAAATCTTGTGCTGACTTCCACTGAAAGTATTTATGTTAGTAAAGCCAGATACATTTTTCATGGGTAGAAAAGCATGCTTAAAATGTTCAAATCTCCATCTAAGATAATCATGCCTAAAAGAAATCTTTAACTCGTCGACTTTCTAGGCCATGACCAAAGTGCCTTAACTTACCAAGTGGCAGATGATGCTACTTTTGAGCTAATTCTCAAGAGTCATAGCTGCCTGGGTGCTGGCATTGTCAAATGAAGCCCACAAAACCAGGCAGCAAGCCTCAGTCTGCAGTCATAGAAGAAGGCCGCATATTTCATATCCCAAATATAAACATTGAAGACATTTGATTTTTTTTTTTTTGGGTCAGGCTGTCCTGAATGTGCATATCATGTGCTAAACTGTGCCAAACATACACTTTTGAGCTGAAATCTATTAATGAATTATAATAGACTAATAAAGGTCAAAGAAAATCAGTGCTATATGCAGGGCTCCACCCTCAAAAAACACCCCAATAATGTTAGGACCTATATGGTTATTCTTCTCTCAATAAATTTGTTACAGATACTTTGATCATTCTTCCCTGCTTCTTTGGCACTCTACTGTGACTAATTCGGCCAAGAAAAAGAATTTCAGATTTAACCATTAAAAACACTACCGTTTTCTTAGTGAATCTGTTACTGATTTTGATTACCTATTAATCTGCTGCTGCTGCTGCTGCTAAGTCGCTTCAGTTGTATCCGACCCTGTGCAACCCCATAGACGGCAGCCCACCAGGCTCCCCTGTCCCTGGGATTCTCCAGGCAGGAACACTGGAGTGGGTTGCCATTTCCTTCTCCAGTGCATGAAAGTGAAAAGTGAAAGTGAAGTCACTCATTTGTGCCCGACTCTTAGCGACCCCATGGACTGCAGCCCACCAGATACTGGAGTGGGGTGCCATTGCCTTCTCTGTTGTGAGGATTAAATATGCAAGAAAGAGAACACTTAATCCAAGCACCTAACACTGTTTTGGATCATGCTGGGTGCTCAATAAAGGGCTGCTTTCTTCCTCTCTTCTTTATCCCTCTCTCTTTTTTGGTCTTCCCCTGCACCCTTCTTTCTTTAATCTATCTTCCTCTAGGTAAAACTATGACTTTGATTTAATTAGAAAATTCATAGAAGCAAGTGTAATTGTGTGGACTCATATTTTTAATGGTTTTCCTTTGCCTTCAGTGTTTTTCAAGTATTTTAAGAACAGAAGGCAAGTTAAAGATTTAGGAATTGTTTTATTGTTAGTAAAAATCTGAGTAGACGAATCTTACATAAAACTGTTCTTGTTATAATTCTCCCTAAATGTTAAAAAAAAAAATCCAACTAAATAGGGCAATTCTGTAGGGACATAATGTTCTGCAATGAAAAGTGATGGGGTAAAATGGCTCAACCGATTCAAAAACTCAATTTCAGTGCTTTCTGCGGAGGCCAATATAAAAGTCCTCCTTGTTCCTAGCTGTCACTCTTTTTCGCCCACAGATCTTGGTATCTCCGTGGGAGAGAAAGAAGAATTTCTGCTATCTACACCCCTTCCCAGGTCTCCTTGACTCTCCATTTCACTTCACTCTCTCCAGAATTTCATTCAGAATAAAAATGCGTAAGAGCACATGTTAAGTATCAGAGGGAGTTGCATTACTTAGTCATGCACACATTCTTCCTCCAACAACTCTAAGTGAGCATTACATAATCCATTTTAACCCACTTCTCCCTCCCCAAGGCCGGAAGCCAGATATGTAGAAGAGTTGTGAGTGGGTTGCATTAGTTTGATGATGAGAGGAAAATAAGTTCTGCTAACCTTCCGGCCCTACTAGGAAGCAAAATTTAGGAGCCACACAGGAACTTCACAATAAATCAGTTCCATTTCCCATGTTAGGCTCATGTAGGCCATGGAAACACTTCTTCATCTGAGGGATGCCCTACTCTTAACTATCATCATTACCACTTCAACCTTCATCTTCCCCACTAAAAACTGGATTTTAGCCAAACGAATGAAACAACATTAGGAGAGCAGACGCCATGGCAATTTCTCCCTTTGGAAAGTTGTGTTCATAGTTTGTTTCCTATTCTCTGGTTTCCTTTCCCTAAACATGCTACTTTTCATATCATGGAAACATTTTCATTTGTAGGAGGTTACACATTCCCAGAGAAGGCAATGGCACCCTTTCCAGTACTCTTGCCTGGAGAATCCCAGGGACGGGGGAGCCTGGTGGGCTGCTGTCTATGGGGTGGCACAGAGTCGGACACGACTAAAGCGACTTAGCAGCAGCAGCAGCAGCAGCAGCAGCACACACTCCAAGAGGGATGCCACACAAGGTAGGTACTGTCAATCTCACAATTCCTAGAACAACCATTTGCCTTGGAGATGCTTTGCTTCCTCTTAACTTTGAGGAATCAGGAATTCCCTTGTCTATACCCATCAAAGTTACACACCATTTGCTTCCAGGATTCTCCAGCCCTGTCTCCAGGCTATTAGGAATCACTTGCAACATTTCAACTGATTAACAGACCTGATTCCTCCCGTAGTGTTCACTGGCAAAGGCATCTTTCCAGAGAAAACCATGATTCTGTTACAAGGCAAAAGGGAATTTTTAAAACTGGCTATTTCAACACGTTCTTTATCTTCCAATAGGGTCAAAGGGATATTAGCACACACAATTCTGAAAAATCAATTTTGCCTTTCCGTTATCTTCTTGTTCTCTCTTCAGTTAAATATTCAAACTAGAAAATATCCAACCTACAGGCACACTGATTTTACTTAACTGATAAAAGCTTTGAAAAATACATTTGGCTTGGATAAACAGATGCGTAAACTTAACCAGCTTAAACAGTAGAAGACATAGATTAAGGTCCCTTCCTAACTGCAGATGAACCATTGTGAATGTTATGCACTTCAACTCAAATTACAGAAACACTTCTCATGCAGTGAGTAAACCATCCTCTTGGATGAAACCACACTGATTTATTTTTCCCTGCCATTTTCAAATGCCAACAATTTCAAAGACTGTGAACTTCACTCGGCAAATGTTAAAAAGCCTTCATCCTAATGAAACTAGTTTTCAAATAGATAAATTTAGTGAAATCCTACGGCAGGGAAAGCGGTCTTCAAAGTTCTGAAAAACAGTGTTTGAAAAACCGTCTCCCAGAGTGGACAGCACCATCAGTCCAGAGTCAGGAAATCCACTCACGGCAGCTGAACCCTTTCTTCCCTGGGAGTCAGTAAAATCCGTTACGCACCCTGCCCCACTGTTTTGAAGCTCAGGCACTGATGCTGAATCAAGCAGATGCTGAAATCACCCTCCACTTAAACGGTATCCACAGCTTTAAACATGTCAGCGGCAACTCCTCTCTGTATTTTGCCACAATTACTCACTTGCTTTCAAACTGTCAGAAAACAAACATACCTTTTTGCACTGGGGAGAAATCCTATGGAGGTCCAGCTACCGGTCAAACCAGCAAATGGGAGGACAGCTGGTTGTTTTAGAGTGAAAAGTCTTTGACGTCTTGGAGCAGTGAATCTTGCTTCTTTGCATGAAATGGGAATGTAAGATCAGTCCCACCATTCAACCGAGAAGTACTGACAAATCCCTTTGAAACCTCTACCACTTTCACAAATCAAAAAGCTGCTCAGCCCAGGGTCACAGCAGCAGCTGAGACTACTGTGACGTCAGTTTCTCGGAGGCGGCCTTCGAGTCACCTCTTCCAACCAGAGCTCTGTAACTTTAGAGCAGCTCCTATTCTGGGTAAACAACTCCAGGTCCAGGACATTTTTAACTTTTATAAGGGAGCCCAGTATTTCTGAACTTGCCAAAAGAGCTGGTGTTAATATCACACGATGACAATGGCCAATTTTAGATTTCACTTATTTGGACGAGTTAACTCCTTGTTTACAGGCAAGAATCATCTTGCCCACCTCTCTCTTCCCCCCTTTCAGAACTGCACTTTTTGGTGCCTTTGGAAGTTGGTGTTTTATGTGGCAGACATTTCATATGTATAATCTCACAAGATTTGTGAAGATGTGTCAAACTTCTGTCTTGAAATACGGTAGGAATGGCATATAAAGACCAGTCTCCTTGTTCTCTGTGATTCATTGCTGCCTATGTCTGTAGTGATGGTGATGTCTTTCTGCTGGAGGAAATTAGATACCATGGGAAAGGATGATGTTTATTGCGGGAAAGAAAAAAAAAAAAACAATGAGATACTTGTTTTCAATTAAGGCATGCTGGGGCCTAATTCAGCAAATATGCTAAATAAAACTTTAAATAATAAGGGCTTATCCTCAAGTCCAAAGTCTGTGTGGTCCTTAAGGCACTACATATTCACGGTCACAGTATTTTGCCTGCTTCCAGATAAATGGTTCATGGGGAGCTAAAATGTTTACTAAGTATAACCTGCTCATAGTAGGACTTTAGTATACGTAGGACAATTAAATGAAATCATACTCTGTGTTTTGAAAGCCCAGCATCATAATCTCAAAAGCAATTAACAATAGTAGTTATAGTAATAATAGTGATGACTCATGGAGAGACAATTCTGCACAGCTCTGTGCTAAGTACTTCTAATAGCTAATGTATCTTCATTTTAGTTCACTCTTGCAGAAAATGTGTCTGTAGCTATTAACCCAATTTTACTGATAAAATCAGGACGCAAAGAGGCCAAGTATCTTGCTGAAATTCATAGAAGCTTGACTACATCAGAGGAGTAGGTCTTAGAACTGGATTCTCTAATTGAGGACCCTGGAATTTTGTCACAGAGATATTGGTTTCAAATTACTGCTAACCACTTATCTGTGTGAACTTCAAGTTTGTTAATTCTGTAAAGGGATAATTTACTTGGTAAGGATGTTTTAAGAGTATGGAGAGTGGGGGGAGGACTTACAGTACCAGGTACAAGGAAATGTTAGTTCATTCTGCCTCCATCCTTATCAGGACAGAAGGAAGACCTTGGCACGGGGGTGGAGGTGGGAGTTGGGGGGAAAGGAATATCCCCAAGGCATCTCTACAGAATTATCTAATGAAATTGTTTCTCCTACACTCTCTGTCACTCCAGACCTCTTAATTTCAATGTATCTTTTGTAAATCAAATTCAGACAGTTTTCTACACCCTATCAGAACTTCAGATAATATGTAGCTAATTACAGAAANAAGGAATATCCCCAAGGCATCTCTACAGAATTATCTAATGAAATTGTTTCTCCTACACTCTCTGTCACTCCAGACCTCTTAATTTCAATGTATCTTTTGTAAATCAAATTCAGACAGTTTTCTACACCCTATCAGAACTTCAGATAATATGTAGCTAATTACAGAAAGAATTATATTGCTCTCTCTTCTGGTACTTCACTCAATAGTACCTATTTCAATGTCATTTTTGATGGATATTCCAGTAATTATTTTTTTCAGTTGTTTCATCTGCATCTTGTCATGGTAAAGTTGACCTTAAATTATATATAGAATAAAAAATGAGGGATGAAAAACTGATGGAATTTCACCCAAGTCTACCATTTATTCTAGTATTTACCAACATTTTCTGTTGTATAATTTTATGTGTATTAGGTAATATTTCCAAGATATAGTTCATACCTTAAAGAAATAAAGTAATACAATTAGATGACAGCATACAAAGGCAATAAATATTCAGCACAGGTATTTCTGAACCTTCCCACTAAAAATTTTAGGGAAATTTGTTTTAAGAAAAGTTCCTGCTGTTATATACACAAAACAAATGGATTTTAAAGACTGATGCCAGTATGCCCAGCAATACTCAGACATTTAGAAGTTCCTGACATTTTCAAGCAGGAGTCATAATGGCTGAAAACCTTATAGAAAAAGTGCAGTTTGTTGCAGAACACAGGTTACTTTGAATCCATATAAATATTTAAACCTTCAAATGTGAAACTGACTCAAATTATTGCTCTATACATTGGAGAGAATTTGGAAGAATCATTTGTATCTGATGTCATACTAATCCTATTTCAACATACAACAAATATGTAAAGAAATGCATATCATAATACTTAAAGTAAATGTAGAAACACAAGCTGCTGTCGAGAAAGAAAATCAGAAAATCCTGGAAAGGGTTTGAAATGATCTGTATAAATGATGATATTAAGCCATAAACTAATACATTTTGGAAAGTGGGAAAGAGGAATATTGAGAGCATAAATGTCACTAGGAGGTGTTTCCAGACTTATAGAATTTTAGAGCCAGAAAGAACTGAAACTGTCCAGTCAAGCTTCTCATTTTACAGCTGAGGGACGAGGCCTCGGTGTTATTTACTCAGGGTCACAAAGCCATTTACTAGCAACGTCAGGAACAGAACCTGCTAATTCCTGGTGGAGTGACTCAAAGTTTAAAGTTCCAACAAGCTCAAGGTAAGGAACAGCACCCAGGGATAAGAGTTTTGGGCATGAGACACTGACTTCTAGCCTTGCCAAATCTTAAACTCATTTTTTCTAAGTCCAAATGAGGGGGCTAATACGAATATTTCATCTTCCAAGTAAGATGCCGGGGTCATATAAGACAGTATTTATAACTATTTATCTAGGAAAGTTTGTATCGTTCAATAATATAAGTCCTTGGTCAGAATATGAAGACAAAAGAATTTTAACTGAGTGATCGCAAAAACCCTGGGGATTAAAGCACCGACTTTGTCTTTAGCATGTATTGCACATTTCATTCACAGTTCTCTATCTGAAGAATGATTTTGAAGCTCCACAAAGTGGTTATTTATTTCATCTCTTTATGCTATAACAGCTATGGCCGTATATTGGATTGGCTGGCTTCTGATTTCTTGCTTGTATAGTTTTTCAGGCCCTTCTTCCTTTACTCTTTAAACATATTTGCCAGCTAAAGGGGTACTGTCTTTCTATTTTTATTATAAAGAGATGGAAAAAATTGGAAGGGATGACTCTGAAAAACTGAACTCATAGCATATTAAAATTTAGAAGCTATTACAGGTGGCAAATCTTACATAATCCTTCCGTACAGTATAGTATCTGCCCTTTGCAATTTTTAAAGTGCTTTATATGAGAACTCTCAGGACTTTCTGCATTTTTCTGAAACCAAACCTGCTCAAAAAGTCTGCTAATTTGAAAACTATAGATTTTAACAAATTATATCTATTTAATAAAAATAAACGGCTTCATGAAACATCTCAGTTGTTTAGTAGAACTCTCTTGAATCTTAATCTTCCATTCTTAAGGAGAGGTCTTGGGTACTCTTAACATTCTACTTAATGAATATTTGTGAGCACCAACTCTGGGTCAGGTGTAGGGTTGGATTCTGAGGACTGCAAGAATAAAGCAAATCTTTGTCCTCAACCAGCTCCATTGCCTCTGAAGATCCCTGCAATGGCAACTGCAGCATGACTACCCACTTTCTGAGTATTCCTTGAAACAAATGAACAAATATGGAGCACCTCTCTTGGTAGTCCCCACAGCATTCTGCCACCGGGAGCACCATTCAGTATTGCTCTCAGACCTTGCTGTACACTGCAATCTCTCAAAGAATTACTTTAAAAATTCTCCTCCAGGGACGTTTTGTACCAGACCATCCAGTGATGAGGCCCAGGTTTCTTAGTTTTTATAATGTTCTACAGCTGGTTCTGTCAAGTTTGGTCCTGTGTTATATGAGTCATCGAAAAACAGAGTCTAGACTCTTGTGTTAGTAAAAGAAATACGATGTCGATACTTACTAGAATCTGTTTGGGGTGATTTATCTTCCATGGAGTTACATGTTTAAATTGTCATGTTCCAGCCAATGTGCTGTTTTCCCAGTGCTGAATGTTTTCCCCTTAAAATCATGGGATGCTGGCTGTCTCCTCTACTCTGAGGGATGGTGACGTGTCAAATATGTTAGCCAAGCAAATCTGTCATGGGGTTTATGCACAGGCATTTCCAGATGACAGAAATATTCACAGGAAAGAGTTTCAAACTCTCTGCTTTATTTTTTAAGTACTGGTCTATATTTTGAAGAAACAAAACATTTTAAAAACATGTTTAGTTATTTAGGACTAGAGACAGATGTTGCTGACGATTTTCCAATTTGTTTCTGGCATCTCACTATATTAAATTTTTTGGTTATTATTATTTGTTTTTATCTCACTATATTACTTCCAGATTCTTGACTTGAGAAATGTTGATACTGAGGATAATGATAATGTTGATACTGATGACAATGAAAGCTAAGTGAGACAGGGACTCTTCTGGGGCTACCTCTCATTTCATTCCAGAAAAGGGCCTTGGGAATGCCTGTCCACCACAAGAGGGCCACCTTGAGACACTTCAGTTAGGACGTTCCAGCGACAGAGCAGGGCTAAGAGGCCGCTGAGAGGGTGTGATAACTTGAAGGACACAGGAATTAATTTGTGTTCTCCCCACCCTGCCCCATCCCAGGGTGTTTCCACCCCACCTTTACCTTCTACCAGAAATGTTAGATTTATCACCATTAAGTGACAGCATTACATTTTAAGTAACTGTCTGATAAAATGCCATTGACAGAGGAAGTGATTACTGGCTAGTCACAACTTTGTTCAGAAAAGGAGAGCCAATTAAAAGAACACAAGAAATCCTCTGAAAGAACAACCCATCCCTCTAGTCTACTTGACTCCTAGTTCAAAAAGGAGGTAACAAAAATGCTAAAGGATTGATTAGTAGAAGCACAGAGCACTGTAACAGGGAACTAGAAACGGTAAAGAGGAACCTATGGAAAATAGATAACTCAGTTGCCATGATTACAAACCCATCTAAAAGAAAAGGGGAACAGCTAGCACACAGAAAGGGCTGGAGGAACAGTCAAAGCTTTGATAAGAGCCTGGAAACGGCTGTAGAGCAGAGACAGACAGAAGATCAGAAAGAAGAACTGAATGAGTGGTGCTAGATATTGAGGGGCTAATGCAAGAGGTCTTGATATCCAGATACAAAGAAAATGTGGCATCATGACTTGAGGAGGCCACGCTAAAGGATCTGGAGATGAGAGTTCAGAAAGGGAGGCCCGCGGTCATACTTCAGATCCTTTACCGTAGTACGAGACATTTATCTTGGTACAAGATAAAACTTAAGGTTATTTATTTACTATATCTAATAATGCATCAATGATTTAAAAGAAAAATAATCAAAACAAGTAAAATATTATGAACTGAACTTGAAAAACCCTCAACAGAAAATTTGGTTTCAACAACATTCAAAGAAATATTCTCATTCTCAAGTCAAAAGCGTTACATGAATA
Organism: Neotragus moschatus; assembly: GCA_006410615.1. Classification (NCBI taxonomy): domain Eukaryota; kingdom Metazoa; phylum Chordata; class Mammalia; order Artiodactyla; family Bovidae; genus Neotragus; species Neotragus moschatus. The sequence goes on along the minus strand of SJYA01001379.1, from coordinate 342,937 downwards.
TTTTCTGAAAGGGTCAAAATCTGCTAAACACCATTGATTATATAGGTGTATAGTAAATCTTAGGGCTTCTCAGGTGGTGCTAGTGATANAAAATAATCAAAACAAGTAAAATATTATGAACTGAACTTGAAAAACCCTCAACAGAAAATTTGGTTTCAACAACATTCAAAGAAATATTCTCATTCTCAAGTCAAAAGCGTTACATGAATATTTTCTGAAAGGGTCAAAATCTGCTAAACACCATTGATTATATAGGTGTATAGTAAATCTTAGGGCTTCTCAGGTGGTGCTAGTGATAAAGAACCTGGGTGCCAACAGAAGAGATATAAGAGATGTGGGTTCAATCCCTGGGCCGGGAAGGTCCCCTTGCAGAGGGCACAGCAACCCACTCTGGTACTCTTGCATGGAGAATCCCATGGACAGAAGAGCCTGGCAGGCTACCGTCCACAGCATCCCACAGAGTCAGACACAACTGAAGTGACTTAGCACACACACATAGTAAATGTTGTGAATTCGTAAAATCTTACAACTTTATTTTCAGATGCTGGATGTGGATGGTACCCTATTTAGCTATAGAGAAACTCATACAAGTGTGAACTAAAAAACCTTTTATAACTGTAACAATGAAATAAAATAATCAGGAAATGACAAAAATTTAAGCTTATTAAACAGAAACATCTGCGGTATAACATAAGAATAGGTCCTTTGAGACAACACCACCTGGTTTGACAGTGGGATGTGAAAGGTGGAGATTCTTCCTTGTTTTTAAGAGTTGAGTGTTGTCTTTGCTGGTCCTGTTCTCTGATCAAGCGAGGTTGTAACAGCACTCTCCTTGAAAATGGTCCCTAAAAGTGTCAACTTTTCTATCAATCCTGACTTTACATTAGAGCATGTGACCTGAAGCATAAGTGCCAGATGAAAATGATCTATAAGAATATAGCAACCAACACCACATGAATATTTGGAGTTAAGGCTTAGCGATCAAACTGACATTCCAAAGTTCACTGGCAGCTGAGGAAATAATCGTATCCCACTCTACCACACAGAATGAAATGAAGGCTAGGGAATGCAGGCCAATACACATTCCAGGCTCAGCACTGAATTTTCCCTTGTTTTGAGTTTGAGCCTGTTCTGCTTAAAAATAGCCAACTGAATTATTTTTTTCTTAAATCTCAGCCCAATTACCAAAGACACTCCTTCCTACGCCCAAGAATGTGCAAGCAATGGAATTTTTGTTTGTTTGAATTTATTTTCAGGGTGATGTTTAAATAGCACAGTTTTCAAAGGTGCAAATAGGAGAAGAGTCTCTGTTTCAATCATTGGAGGAGTGTTTTCTTCATGAACAAAGGAGCCTGGATGTTCCTCTCTTAGAACTAGCTTTATAAGACAAAGACCATGCAAGGAACAGAATCAAAGGGGAGTGGAAGGCAGATAGTAGAGACTTCCTTTCTGAGGTCTTGGGAGTCACCTCTGTTAACTTTTCTTCCCATGACTATATCCTGCAGTGTAAGGAAGACATTCACCCTAGATCCTGGGTGCTCACAGAACAGCCTCATGTTCCAAGGAGAAGAAGGCAAGGGACAAGGTTAACTTCCATCTGCTGGCAATTTGCTGAGACCACCTTCCAATTACTGGCCCCCAGCAGTGACCTGAGATAGAGTCAGGCCTGAATTCCCTAACACTGGACGCATTTCCCATTGTACATCACCATGTATAAAGATATGTGTGCACACACAGGCACAAATTGGGTGATCACTTCTTCAGTTCATCTTTTTCTTACTGGGGTTCATACACAAAAAGCCTGGATGGAGTTCAAACTTCTCATGAAATTCTTCTATAAAGTCAATGGCTTAGGGATCCACAGGTAAGGTTAATAACACTGTTGCCAGGAAGAATTTAATGCTTCACAAGCGATCTGAGGACAAGGCTGACGTTTTGGATAGCCTGGACCTCCCTTGGTTAGCCTCTCCTTTCTTGTTCAGGTCACAAGATATTGTTGATATATGTCCTGCACGCATGTTAAGTCTCTTCAGTCATGTCTTACTCTTTGCGACCCTTATGGACTGTAGCCCACCAGGCTCCTCTGTCCATGGGATTCTCCAGGCAAGAATACTGGAGTGGGTTGCCATGCCCTCCTCCAGGGGATCTTCCCAACCCAGGGATCAAACCCACTTCCCTTGAGTCTCCTGCATTGGCAGGTGGATTCTTTACCACTAGCGCCACGTGGGAAGCCTACCCCTGCATTGATTTCTGTATTCTTCCATCCAAGAATGCCTAGGGCTTTTGCTGTGTTCTCTTAGGGAAATCTAACATGCTATAGGTATGCAATAAAGAATAAATTGAAACCACAAATCTGTTTTTTGCACTCCGGTAAGAATGCAAGTCAGAGTTAGCTGTCTACATCTCTGTCCTTGTCAATCAGCCAGTTGAAAGCTGTGAAAACGTAGAAACTGAACCTCAATTTCTCCTATACTTAACACAGCCAATACTTCAAAATGTGTGTTAAATAAACAAAGGATCCATTCTCTATCTCTTTGCTCACATCTCTTATGTATGCTTTCTCTTTGGGGTTTGGAGGGTAGAGTCAGCTGGCATCCGTTATCCCTGGTGGATTTGTGGGACACCATATCCTCTCTGTGGATCACATGGGGAAGCTTTGTGGCAGAGATGATTGTGTAACGACAAAGTGGTGGTTTATTATGATGTGTTGAGGGGGGGTTATCTTGAGGTTTTAATTCAGCGTTCACGTGCACCATTACCTCCAGGTGTGTGTGTGAGCCTGAGACACACACTATTCATCGTGGTTCTCCTTTCTGACACATATTATTCTGATTTGTCCTCTCTAGCTTTGTTTCTTTCAAAACCCTGTTTGAATGAAAGGGGGGATTTTCTAACACTATTACCAGTATGGAAACAGAGTCGCTTTGTCACTACAGGTCTTCTGGCAAAGGCCACATGACAAAGGTAGGCATGCTCTATAAAGAGGATATAGAAATGCTTGGAATTTTAAGGTCTACTAAAATCTAGACAACCGATGGTTCTATATAGCTAGTATCACACAGTTTGCTGTGACATTGGTATGTATGTTGTATATACATTATATACATATTTTTATAATTCAAACATCTAAAGAAGTGGTTCGGGTTCATGTATTGGATTTCAATTAATGTGAAGTAGCATCTCAATTCTAAAAACAAGCCAGGAATTCTGTTGTGCAGCTAGGATTGAAAACCATTAATGTAAATATTTAGTTTTTGGTTCTCCACGTGGTAAAGATAATTTCAATTCCAAAGCCAGTTTCTTAAAGCCACACAGGATACTGAATATCTATGACATTTCTGAAGTGAACCACACCATGCTTCCTCATAGGAACAAAGCTAGGAATCTGGGAATGACACATATTTGAGGTTCTGGCCCTTTTCCTCTAAATGACAGTAGAGCTTTCAGTCTCTGTGACTGGAACCTGAAATACCTCCAATAACTACCAAGTGCATCATAGGTAGATGAGAGAGTCATTGCTTAGCTGACTGTATTCCAGTCCAAAGGCAATAAGCATTTCATATAAATTTCTGCCTCAAACATTTACTTTCATTACTGAAAGTAATGATTCCTCTGAGATAGCAAAAGTGAAAGTTGCTCAGTAGTATGACCCCATGGATTGTGACCCAGCAGACTCCTCTGTCCATGGAATTCTCCAGGCAAGAATACTCAAGTGAGTAGCCATTCCCTTCTCCAGGGGATCTTCCCGATCTGGGGATTAAACCTGGGTCTCTTGCATTGCAGGCAGATTCTTTACCATCTAAGCCATCTGGGAAGCCCCCAAGATGGCAATCTGGGGGTTAATCAAGGTTCTAACAGTCAAATTCTGATTTTTAATTAATTTTTTACTTCTAAAGTGGTTGTTTTCCTTGAGATGAAATATTTTAAAGTAACATTTATATGATTGATTAACTATAGCATTTATGCTATTTCATTTATTCTTGTCATAAAGCTCTATCTAACCACTTGAAATCTTAAGATGAAAAGCTGGGAAGTATGTACTGATAGATTCTAACTGTTGCTGAACCACTCCTCACTCCCAGTTTCTTTTTTCCCCCAAACAAAGCAAAAACTAAAACTAAATTAAAAATCAGGTACATTAATAGACGGTAAAGAATCCACCTGCAGTGTAGGAGACCTGGGTTGGGAAGATCCCCTGCAGGAGGACATGGCAACCCATTCCAGTATTCTTGCCTGGAGAATTCCATGGACAGAGGAGCCTGGAGGGCTACAGTCGGACACAACTGAGTGACTAAGCACATTATAAACTCAATTTTTAATTATTACATAGTTTTTCTTTTTACTAAATTAACACTGAAAGGGAAATTTACGTGCTGAGGGATGAGGACTCAAAAGACTGTGGCCCGCACAAACTTCTGTACTGGAGCAAAGATTTTCCATATATCATTCTTTATGCTGGGGGAAAGATACTTCATTTCGTTACAGGTTTTCATATCTGTCCACCAACTCACCAGTATTTCTAAGTAGGTGACTTCAGTGAGTGCTCTCAGTCACTCAATCAGCATGACTCAGCATGACTGAGTCCAGTTTTCTACTCTGTAAATTGCCAGTGAGGCGGATGGCATAGGACCTTTTGGCTATAGGAAACTTATCCAGACCACTTTATGTAGGAGGAGAAAGGGCAGTGCAGAGACTCACCAAAGTAAATCTGTCTACAGAGCAACTCCCCCTGGAACTCTGCTACTGGCTTTGGACTGTGATTTCATGACATTCTACAGAATGACTATTTTTTCCCTACTCAAAATACTTCATATACTGTATTTACAGCATATTTCCTGCTCCAGAAGCAGTTCTACATGGTAACCTATTACAGAGGACAGGATGCCAGGCAACAAATCTGATTAGCAACATACGGCTCAAGTATAACAGGTAAAAAGGTTTCCCTGGGGGCTCAGCAATAATGAATCCGCCTTCGACGCAGGAGATGCAGGACCTGCGGGTTAGATCCCCGGGTTGGGAAGATCCCCTGGAGGAGAGCATGGCAACCCACTCCAGTGTGCTTGCCTGGAGAATCCCATGGACAGAAGAGCCTGGCGGGCTACAGTCCCAGGAGTCACAAAGAGTTGGACACGACGGAAGTGACTAAGCACGCACACACATAATAAGTAAACACAGATATGGTTGGTTTGGTCGGAATGGTTGAAACTGGTCAAATGCAGAGGACAAAGATAATTCCTTTCTCAATGAACTAACGCATAACCCACTCTCATGCTTCCAAACGCGTAGACAAGACACCATCAGCATCACAATGACTTGTTTAGTTTCCGTGATGGTCACATTTTATTTCTTCACCATAATTTTTGCTGATACTTATTGGTTATCAAAGTTATTTTGTTAATCTGATACAATTTAGCAAAAGCACTTTATAAATCTACACATTTTCTAAGATGTGACCAACTTGTGAATGTCCAGATTTTGAATTATCATAATAGTCAAATACTGAGAAATAATTGAGAGACCTGGGAAATGTTCATAGTCATTCTTACAGTGATTTAAGAAGAGTATAAATCAAAATGTAAAAGAAAGTAGTAAAAATGAAAATGATTTATAAAAAGAGAAGTCATACTTACACCCTTACCTGAAATATTTAATGTTCAGGCTTCTTACTGAATTTGGTAGTGGGAAGATGCGTCTTTTTAAAGAAATAAGCAGTCTTCAGTGTTTTTACAGTATTGGTTACTACAGAAATTATACTTCTTTTACTTCTTGTCTTGAAGCGTGAACAAAACAAACAAACTGAAATACTACAATGAATGGTAAATGATGAAAGGTTTACAGTACAAAAAACAGTGTAAAAAGGAAGACAAGTTTAAATATTGTTGTGTAAGAAAGTGATGAAAATAATACAAGAATGAGAATAAGTAAAATGATAGGCTGGAACATCTGGGAAGGTACATGCAAAGACAAAAAGAAGAATTAATTAATAATAATTTTTAAAACTTAAGTTTATATCAACTAATCTACATATCCATTCAACTTAAAATAAAGACCCCTCCCTCATATATACTTACAAAGTCTGAAAACCTACTGTTATATACATACTTTCTCTTACTCTGATTGCTATTTCTTTCTGAGAGTATAATTGAAAAAACACATGCACAAAGTATTCAAAATCTGCAACAAGGAAATTAAAAACCAACTATTTGATATAATACAGAGAAAAAATCATTAACATTTCAAAATTCAACAAGTTTTATCATAAAACTTTTTATTTTTTTAAATAGCAAAGCAAAGCAGCATGCAAGATAAATAAGCGATAGGGCTGGGATTTTTCTAGTTGTGACTAACAGGCAGTTAATCTAATATCATGCTTCTCTGTATAAACTGATATTTTGATTTAAACCTCTTGCGTGCCTTAAAAGCCATGCATGCTGTTGCTCTTCTGTGGGTTCTCCAATGGATGTAAGATACCAGGCTTGCCAGAAGGGTAGTACTGCCTGTTTGTTTTGTAAACTCCCTTTTATGTGGTTAACTCTGACAAAATGCATCGGTTTTTGGCCACCATACCTGGCTAGAGGAGATCAGTCCAATTCATCAGATGTGCCTCTACAATTAGGATGAAGGAAAAATGCTGGTTTTCCCTGTTCGGGAATAGTTATTACTATTTCTCTGAATTAGTGTTGCCTTGAGGCTAAAGTGTAACACTCCTTCCCCAGCCTGAGGGTCTTCTATAGAACGGACAGTGATTTTTCTCTAGAAATAAATATCATGTTACTTTGACTGGTTGTAGGTACGACAGCGGCTTCTATTTGCTCCTCTTGTAGGGAGGGCTCCAGACACAAAAGCATCTCTTTTTACCGCTGGTTCCCTGATGGCTCAGCGGTAAAGAATCCGCCTGCCAATGCAAGAGACACAGGTTCGATCCCTGGATTGGGAAGATCCCCTGGAGAAGGAAATGGCACCCGACTCCAGTATTCTTGCCCGGCAAACCCCATGGACAGAGGAGCCAGGAGGGCTACAGTCCATGGGATCACTCAGAGTCGGACACGACTGAGCGACTAAACCACCACCACCACCACCAGCAGTCACGCATCAATACTGATCATTTAGTGATTTAAAAATACGTTAAGCTTAATTTGAATCTCGGCTCGAAAACCACAGACCAGCAATTGAAGATTTCTATTCGGGATCTTCCTGCGGCAAAATCTACTAGAATCAGTAGAGTTAATACTGAAAATGTCGACCTTCAATAATAATGTATCTTAGAATTCATCTTTACACAGAAGCTGGGGGAAGGGAGAGGTGGGTATATCTCTCTCCGAAACAGATCAGAGAGGGAACAATTAACTTAGTGAGTGATCGGATGACGAAAACCTCAGGCCTGAAGAAGGACAGGGTGAAAGAACAAGTGCGCCGTGGAGCTTCCAGGCCCAGAGAGGCTCTGAGCTGGGGTTTCCCTAAAGCGGGGCGTGGAGGTGGGTGCGCGGAGTCGCCCCTCTGGGGACCGCGGCTCCGCGGACCAGCCTCGCCAGCGCCGTGGCTCGCAATAGGCAGAACTGTACCTGACTCACGGATATGGGCTCCTCGGCGCCGGCGTCGTCGGCGGACTTGGGCACCTCGAGGCGGTCGATGAAGGTCTGCAGCTCCTTGCGGAAGGCCTTCATCTGCGCGTTGATACGGTAGAGCAGCTCGTGCTCGCGGATGCGGCTGCCGTCGTCCTCCTCGTCCATGAGTCCGAACAGGTCCCCGTTGGCCACGTAGATGCGCGCCTCGGTGATGATGGTGCTGGTGTCGGCGATGAGGCGGTCGATGGTCTTGCCCAGGCGCTCGGCCTCCGAGCGGATGTCCTTCATCTGCTGCCGGTCGGAGAAGCTCTTGGGCCAGGGCCCCGGCGGCGGCGGCGCGGGGTAGAAGGAGCGGGTGGGCGTGAGGCAGCGGATGTTGCGCACCTCCTCCGAGTCGCTCTCGCCGCCGATGGGCCCTTCTCGCTTGCGATGCGGCGGCCGTGAGTCGTCGTCACTCTCCTTTTTGCCCGCGTCGCTCTCGGCGTCGCTGTCACGCGGGCTGCCGCGGATGCCCAGGTGCGAGGCCAGGTCGTAGCGCTGCATGTTGGACATGAGCACGCGGTTCTCGTACTGCAGCTGCATGACCTTGCCGCTGAGCTCGTTGATCTGCAGGCGCGCCGCCTTCAGCTCCTCCTGCAGGGCCTCGGTCTTGGCGCTGTCGTGGTGCCGCGCGCTCTCGTGGCCGCCCGACTTGTATTTGTACTTGTTGAGCTCCGCCGTGATGCGCTTGTTCTGCTCCTCCAGGTCGGCCACGTTCCTGCGCAGCAGCTCCGTCTCGTCCTCCACCAGCTGCAGGTGCTGCCGCAGCTCCGACAGGGACTCGCTCTGCTCCCTCATCAGGGGGTTGGCCGAGCCGTTGAAGTCGTCGCCCCGCAGGTCGTCCAGTTCCGCCTTCAGGCCTCGGTTCTCCACTTCCAGTTCCACGATCTTTCTGCCCAGGATGTTGGCTTCTTCCTCCACCAGCCTCAGCCGCAGCTTGAGCTCGGCTTCTCTGGTGCTGGGCGGACCCCCGGCTTCTCCTTTGGGCAAAGGACTGTCCAGATCCCCGTAAAAGGATCGGTACTTCTGGAGCTCGTGCTCGAATCTGTCCTTTTCTTTGTCAATCTTGGCCATTTTCTTCCTCATCAGAGCGGCTTCTTCCTTCACGAACTGCAACTGGCATTTCAGATCTTCATTGTCCTCCTCAATTGGGAAAGAAAAGGAAGGGGATAGGAACTCATTTTTTCATGTAAAGAAAGAAAATAACCAAAAAGGGACACCTGTGGAAATCATTCCCTTTCCTTATAATTTACGATTCAATGAGACAGAGGGAGAGACAGAGACATAGATGCTGTATGTTTTCTCCAAATCATTTAAATTCTTTGGCAAATAAAAAATCAGGACAACATTATATCCTGAAAACAAAAAGAGAAGGGAATATAAGAAGAGAAAAACTGTGGTCATCACTGTTCACAAAATTATATGTTCCCAATGCATACAGCTGGTTTTGACTGTCATTTTCAACAGTGTTCACTCTGTTTTGTTTTTCTTGGGGTTTGAATTCCCCGGACTGTAGTAAATATGCAAAACATTCCCTGGAAGGAAGATGTGGTTGGTATGCACTCCATGCCATTTATTGAGCTCTGACTCTTAGCCAGAGTCTATAAAGTTCTCAACATATATGACCTAATTTAATGCGTAAATTTAGGAGTAGGTATTACAACAACTGGTTTAAAGATGTTCATCAAATTGTTCAAAGTTACACAGCTATTAAGTAGCAGAGGACCAAGGTGAAATTTGAATTTAGTTCTGACACTAAGGCTCAGTTAGGTACATGATCACAGAGCCATACAGAAAATAATCTATCCTCCATCTTTATTCAAGGGAGAATTGTTTTTAAAGCCTTTAAAATAGGTGAAGTTTAACACAGGAATGGTCCATCCAAGAAGAAACTGGTTCCACCTAGATCACTTTAAAAATGGGATGTATTCCCGTAAGTCTGAAATGGCTAGAGCTGGTTCTGCCTGATAAAAGAATGATGGAGTAGATCCTACAGAACAGGGGTCCCCAACCTCTGGGATCTAATGCCTGATTATCTGAGGTGTAGCTGATGTAATAACAATAGCAATAAAGTGCAATAGATGTTATGCACTTGAATCATCCGGAAATCATCCTCGCCCACTATGCCCTTGTCTGTGGAAAAAGTTGTCTTCCATGAAAACTGGTTTCTCTGATAGCTCAGTTGGTAAAGAATCTGCCTGCAATGCCGGAGACCTGGTGCGATTCCTGGGTCAGGAAGATCCTCTGGAGAAGAGACAGGCTACCCACTCCAGTATTCTTGGGCTTCCCTTGTGACTCAGATGGTAAAGACTCCACCTGCAATGTGGGAGACCTGGATTCGACCCCTGGGTTGGGAAGATCCCCTGGAGAATGGAAAGGCTACCCACTGCAGTATTCTGGCCTGGAGAATTCCATGGACTGTATAGTCCATAGGGTCGCAAAGAGTCAGACACTACCAAGTGACTTTCACTTTCACTTTTCATGAAAAGTGGTTGCTGGTGCCAAGAAGGTTGGGGACTGCTGCTATAGAAGTTCTTCTCACANTAGAAGGAGCGGGTGGGCGTGAGGCAGCGGATGTTGCGCACCTCCTCCGAGTCGCTCTCGCCGCCGATGGGCCCTTCTCGCTTGCGATGCGGCGGCCGTGAGTCGTCGTCACTCTCCTTTTTGCCCGCGTCGCTCTCGGCGTCGCTGTCACGCGGGCTGCCGCGGATGCCCAGGTGCGAGGCCAGGTCGTAGCGCTGCATGTTGGACATGAGCACGCGGTTCTCGTACTGCAGCTGCATGACCTTGCCGCTGAGCTCGTTGATCTGCAGGCGCGCCGCCTTCAGCTCCTCCTGCAGGGCCTCGGTCTTGGCGCTGTCGTGGTGCCGCGCGCTCTCGTGGCCGCCCGACTTGTATTTGTACTTGTTGAGCTCCGCCGTGATGCGCTTGTTCTGCTCCTCCAGGTCGGCCACGTTCCTGCGCAGCAGCTCCGTCTCGTCCTCCACCAGCTGCAGGTGCTGCCGCAGCTCCGACAGGGACTCGCTCTGCTCCCTCATCAGGGGGTTGGCCGAGCCGTTGAAGTCGTCGCCCCGCAGGTCGTCCAGTTCCGCCTTCAGGCCTCGGTTCTCCACTTCCAGTTCCACGATCTTTCTGCCCAGGATGTTGGCTTCTTCCTCCACCAGCCTCAGCCGCAGCTTGAGCTCGGCTTCTCTGGTGCTGGGCGGACCCCCGGCTTCTCCTTTGGGCAAAGGACTGTCCAGATCCCCGTAAAAGGATCGGTACTTCTGGAGCTCGTGCTCGAATCTGTCCTTTTCTTTGTCAATCTTGGCCATTTTCTTCCTCATCAGAGCGGCTTCTTCCTTCACGAACTGCAACTGGCATTTCAGATCTTCATTGTCCTCCTCAATTGGGAAAGAAAAGGAAGGGGATAGGAACTCATTTTTTCATGTAAAGAAAGAAAATAACCAAAAAGGGACACCTGTGGAAATCATTCCCTTTCCTTATAATTTACGATTCAATGAGACAGAGGGAGAGACAGAGACATAGATGCTGTATGTTTTCTCCAAATCATTTAAATTCTTTGGCAAATAAAAAATCAGGACAACATTATATCCTGAAAACAAAAAGAGAAGGGAATATAAGAAGAGAAAAACTGTGGTCATCACTGTTCACAAAATTATATGTTCCCAATGCATACAGCTGGTTTTGACTGTCATTTTCAACAGTGTTCACTCTGTTTTGTTTTTCTTGGGGTTTGAATTCCCCGGACTGTAGTAAATATGCAAAACATTCCCTGGAAGGAAGATGTGGTTGGTATGCACTCCATGCCATTTATTGAGCTCTGACTCTTAGCCAGAGTCTATAAAGTTCTCAACATATATGACCTAATTTAATGCGTAAATTTAGGAGTAGGTATTACAACAACTGGTTTAAAGATGTTCATCAAATTGTTCAAAGTTACACAGCTATTAAGTAGCAGAGGACCAAGGTGAAATTTGAATTTAGTTCTGACACTAAGGCTCAGTTAGGTACATGATCACAGAGCCATACAGAAAATAATCTATCCTCCATCTTTATTCAAGGGAGAATTGTTTTTAAAGCCTTTAAAATAGGTGAAGTTTAACACAGGAATGGTCCATCCAAGAAGAAACTGGTTCCACCTAGATCACTTTAAAAATGGGATGTATTCCCGTAAGTCTGAAATGGCTAGAGCTGGTTCTGCCTGATAAAAGAATGATGGAGTAGATCCTACAGAACAGGGGTCCCCAACCTCTGGGATCTAATGCCTGATTATCTGAGGTGTAGCTGATGTAATAACAATAGCAATAAAGTGCAATAGATGTTATGCACTTGAATCATCCGGAAATCATCCTCGCCCACTATGCCCTTGTCTGTGGAAAAAGTTGTCTTCCATGAAAACTGGTTTCTCTGATAGCTCAGTTGGTAAAGAATCTGCCTGCAATGCCGGAGACCTGGTGCGATTCCTGGGTCAGGAAGATCCTCTGGAGAAGAGACAGGCTACCCACTCCAGTATTCTTGGGCTTCCCTTGTGACTCAGATGGTAAAGACTCCACCTGCAATGTGGGAGACCTGGATTCGACCCCTGGGTTGGGAAGATCCCCTGGAGAATGGAAAGGCTACCCACTGCAGTATTCTGGCCTGGAGAATTCCATGGACTGTATAGTCCATAGGGTCGCAAAGAGTCAGACACTACCAAGTGACTTTCACTTTCACTTTTCATGAAAAGTGGTTGCTGGTGCCAAGAAGGTTGGGGACTGCTGCTATAGAAGTTCTTCTCACACATTCATAGGCACCCTTCAAACCCTAATCATTAACTAAATGGAAAATTACAAATAGAAAAATGGAAATCAACTCTTTCTCTGAGAGCTAATATAAAAGCACATTATAATGTTCATGGACATATTTCCCAAGGATGATTTCCTAAAATTCTCTTTTAAGCAGGCACTTTGGGCATATCATGGGACTTTGGCGGACTGTGGTTTCTTCATTTCAAAAAAATGGGAATAAAAATGCCTCTCTTTTCCAGGACTGAGTCAGCTGTGTTTGAGATGAATTCTGGTAAAAATGTAGCAACCACGAAAGGTGAAGGTGAGAATAACGAGCTTCTGCCAGGGATGCCCAGTAAATACAGCCCAGAGCTTTCCAGATGGAAGAGAGGGAGAGCAGGGCACAGGGCTCTTATGCTCCTGTCCACTAATGAGAATTAGTATGAAGGTCTGAGAGCTGCTGAGTGTGCAGAGCCTTAATGTCACATCCTTTATATCATTACATCTTCACACCAGACCCACGAGGAAGGTGATATACAGTATCTACTTTACAGATAGGGCAGCTTCGCAGAAGAGCCCAAGTTACTGTGACAGGGCACATCTGTATTCAGACTGGTGCTCAAAATCATGTTTTCCCACTGCACGTGAGGCCTCTAGAAATGATATGCAAGAGGGAAAATGGAGGACAATGAGTTAAAATAACAAAATCAGATGTGTTGGCTTGTATGCTTTCCTCTAGAAGGGGTTCACAAGAAAGGACAGAAACCCAGAGAGATGAGAGAACCCCAGGAGCACAGTGAGAGAAAGAGGTTAAGAATATATGTCACAGGAAGATGAGATATGAGAATCCACTTCATCAGGAAAGAAAGAAGCTGCCTTGCAAGAGACTATGTGTGGAGGTCCCTTGGACTAATTCAGTGAGAATGAAACCAAGGACATATTGTCATGTCCGACTCTATGCGATCCCATGGACTGTAGCCCCCCAGGCTCCTCTGTCCATGAGAGTCTCCAGGCAAGAATACTGAAGTGGATTGCCAAGCCATCCTCCAGGGGATCTTCCCAACCCAGGTGTTGAACCTGGGTCTTCTGCATTGCAGGTGGACTCTTTACCATCTGAGGCACAAGCCTAAGGACATATCACAGTGTCTAATATCACATCAGCAGAAGAGTCAAAGATAACCCTGATATAGAGACTGAACAAAGAGGATCAGCTTTTAGGGGAAGAATATGGGTTTAAGTATATTAAAATGTTGCCTTTGAGGTGCGTCCGCAGAGGGATACCCAGTAGAAACATCTATGAGTGGGAATCTCAGGCCCACGATTAGCAAGAGTACAGCCCTGGACCTGGAGACAGCTTGGGCCCAGAGAGGACATGAGGATGAGACAGATGCACAGAGATGATGGCTGAGGCTATCGCAGTGGCTTTAGAGGCCATCAAAGGGGAGAAGAAAGGAAAGGGAGACGGAAAAGAAATGATCAAAAGTTGGAGCCCGGAGCAGGACAAAGTCATTAAAGCCAAAAATTAGAAATAATGCTTGAGTAGAAAGGTGACCAACAACATGCATGCCAAATATGCTTTTATCTAGACTAGGTTCTGTCAGGAAATAAGAGTAAGTGAGATGGGGAAACCAGCGAGGCACCATGTTCTGTCAAAGTCCTTGAGTGCAAGGAAGGCCTTTAGTTGCTAGTTAAAAAAAAAAAGTTCACATAATACTGAGAGAAAAATTAAGTTTTTTGCTAAACCCTTGAGAGCAGGTTTTTATCTCATGTAACATGGCAGGTTCTTATCTAATGCAATGTGGCCTTTAGGGATGTTTTTCCTTTAGGGACTTTCTAAAAAATTATTTTTCAGGCCGCCGCAATGTGGCCCTGACCAGCTGTATAGACCTGATAGCAAACGAGCCTATGTGAACCAATCAAATTGTCCCCACCCTAGTTACACCCGTTTGTGGTTTTTGTGCTTAAAAGTGCTCTGTAACGACAATTTGGGGTTCGTTCCTCCCTGGAGGTGACTGAACCCCGGCGCGCCGGCTTAATAAATCCTCTTGCTGTTTGCATCGAATCCAAGTCTCGGTGATCTTTGGAGCGACGGGTCTTAGGAAAAGACCGCAAGGTCTAACAATACTGCAGTTTGAATCTAACTAAAGCAGCAGCAAAGTTTAATATATAAGTCGTAGACTGGAACAGAATGGCAAGCAAATATAAAAGAGAAGGATACCCCATTTGTGTATATGTAAACTCTCCTGTCCAAAGGAATGGAAACATTAAGAGTATGTTATGAGTTGGGCATGTATTGCACGTAGCAAAGTCATGAATCCTGTATGTCAATGTGCGTTGCTTCCTGTATGTCAGAATCCTGTATGTCAAGGTACCTCGTATCCTCATCCTGTAACCATTTGGAACTGGGCAGGGACATCCCATACGTAAATGTGAAATCATTAAATCAGAGATTGTATGGAAAGTGGCCAGTTGAAATGTAACTGATCAGAAATGCTTGCTTCTATTTTCCACAACTAATGGCAGACAAGAAACATTACAATGCTTTGAGATGCAAAGCAAGTTCTCTCTCTCTCTCTCTCTTTTTTTTTTTTTTGGTATGGTAAAGACTCACTCTTAAGAAGATACAACCATAAGAGGAAGGGGAACATTAAGATGATGAGGGCCCAAAGAACAGAGCTGAGCTTAGCTTTAACTTAGCCCTTTCTAGAGCTAAACTGCACTCTAATACATTAACTCACTGGAAAAGAATGATGCTGGGAAAGACTGAGGGCATGAAGAGAAGGGAACGACAGAGAATGAGATGGTTGGATGGCATCACTAACTCAATGGACTTGAGTTTGAGCAAACTCCGGGAGATACCGAAGGACAGGGAAGCCTGGTGTGCTGTATAGTCCATGGGGTTGCAAAGAGTCAGACACAACTGAGTAATTGAACAACAGCAACTCATTTAATCTGTGCAACAACTCTCTATTATGACCCCATTTTAAGGATGAGGAAACACAGGTATAGAAAGAATAACTTATCTAAGGTCACGTAGCTGGTACATGGCAGAGATTTCCATGTAGGCAATCCAGTCCTAAAGTTACTGTTTTTAACTGCTCTGCTAGACCATTTCTCAGTATATAAAGTCACTGTGCCGCTGGAGGAATATGTGGGGAATACATAAAGGAAAGTGAACAAAATGAAATACAAAGCTATCCAACAGTAGCAGTTTGAACCATATGAAATTGCCATTTGTGTAAGTTAGAATCAACAGCATGTTGGCAATTTCATATGGCTCATCTAGAAAAGGGGTACATGGAAGTATTCAAAAGTGTGTCTTGATCCTACTCCAGAGTGCCAGACATTAGACACTGATGAGCACAAGCTGAATAAGATGGTCCCTGGCTACAGTATGGGGGCTTCCCTGGTGGCTCAGAGGGTAAAGAACCTGCCTGCAATGCAGGCCCCAGGTCCCACTGAAAAGCTACTGAAAGCTGCGTGTGTCTTTTGGAGAAAAGTGCCTCCATGCACACGGAGTAGGGGTCCATAGAGCCAGAAACGAGCACTTGAGGATTCCTGGATTAGAGAAGATGAGTGAAAAGGATAAACTTTAACATGGGAAGTATAAGAACAGGACAAAGGTAAGTTAAAAAAATAAACTGTAGGTTAAAGCTGACTTAAGACTTTAAAGTAGGGAGTATAAAGCACCTTCTCCCTAAATGAGGTTGGGGAAGAAAATTGATGGATAAAATTATGGCAAGACAGAGTTAGAGAGTTGTGGTTGCAGAACATATATGAACTTATTAAGAGAGGATGAGAGGGGTACAGATTGTAAAGAATCCACCTGCAATGCAGGAGACCTGGATTTGATCCCTGGGTGGGAAAGAGCCCCTGGAAAAGGGAATGGCTACCTACTCAAGTATTCCTGCCAGGGAAATCCCATGGTCAGAGCAGCCTGGTGGGCTATAGTCCATGGGTTTGCAAAGAGCTGGACATGACTTAAGCAACTTAGCATGCATGCACAAGACAGTTACAAACGGGAGATGACTTTGGTAGAAGACTTGGGATTCTAGAACTGCTGAGGCTTATAAATGTTCATGTCAGTACCAAGGGGAAAATGAACAGAGAAGGGAGAGAGAGAACAGGAAACTTAACAATTACTGTGTTATGCTTTTAAAAGAGAGTGAGATCAACTTTTTTCAAATTTGAATATTTAAACATTGCTTTAGTTAAAATTATTACCAAATGAGAAAATACCTTGTAAGAATGAAAAAAAAAAATACACATGCTATAGTATTATAGATCCCAGTTTACACCTTAAAAATAAATATTTAGCCAAGTATTTTTAGCGAGCCAGAATGTCATAGCTGCCCCTAAATATCTCATCTTCTGTTTTAAAAGCTCCTTTATTACATCCACCAGCACCTCTGCTCACCATAAAAGCTAGTCTTTACTGTGGCTGTGTTTCTAAGGTTCTTAACATGCCCACGTTGAGGACATGTTTTAAGTTTTATTTTTATTCCTTCATTTCTTTTCTTGGCCCCTCCAATCATGGTAGAGAGAATTACTTCATTCTGGGGCTCTCCAAAACCATCCTGAGTCTCTCTTTTCCCTCTGCCAGTTTTCCTACAACAATCCTTTCTTTCTCCTCTCCTGATACTATAGAACAGCTATTCTGATGTCCTTATGAATTATGGGTGAACAAGATTAGCACTGTGGGTATAGTTCTTGAATGCAGCAATGCATAAAGGACTAATGACATTTTGCTATGTGACTACAATACAAAAGCAATAGTAACAGGGATGTTAGTACTAGTTTTTTAAGCAAAGATATTGAGTGTTTTATATTGCCTCCTGCATTTACAGCTACGTAATGGATACACACAATGTAATTCTGTTTTACACAGTATGTCTTGTTATTATGTCTACATATAGATGCAGATATCATTCTGTACATTTAGAGGTGTTTGATGTACTAGTTGAAATTTTATTTCTACATACCTCTGTGGGAGTCTGCTGAGACTTTTTTTCAGATTTTGGCAAATCTTTGCTTCCTCTTCTCTTTAAAGATAGCTGAAACAAAGCATGAATAGGTTTAGTTTGATAAACTACACCTTAAATTCAATGTTAGTTTTAAGAGTTCTAATCTCCTATGATAAAAAAAAAATCAAGCCAAATAAAAAGTTTAATAATCATTAAGAGAGGGAAAAAACCCAAACCATATATATTTTACTCTGGATGGGAGTATATATCACAGTGGAAAAATAGCTGGCATTTATAACCCATTTCCAGTGTTAAACACAGGCATATGTTCAGGCTGCAACTGCTTTCATTCAGTATAAAACGGTAACTACAGAGCCAAATGAATAGTCTATGTGGTTACTTATTTCTCTTTTACAGAAATTCTCCTTGTTGCTTGTAACATGTTGATCTGAGAAATATAGGAAACCTACTGTAAAAATGCAGAAAAGCAACTTGGAGAGAATTTAGATTAATAACTTAATATACTTATATTGTAAATGAAAGCAAATCCTTGGGAAAAAAAAAAGAAGTATTATTTCTGGTTGTACTTAAGGTTTTTATAAAATTATCAAGACCAGCTCTCAGTGGATTTATGTAGAATTTGAAGAATCTCACTCTTTCTAATCACTCACTCGTGTAAACAAACATGATACACAAGTTCATATCCACACTTACACATGTGTAATACAGTTGGGAGTGGTAGGGGTTACAGGGAAATGGAGGCATCATGCTTTTTCTAAAGGAGCAGGATGATGAGAAGGAATTAGAAATGTAGGCTTTTTCAAAAGAAGCTGGAGATTTGGATAGTTATGTAAAATCTTCCACGTTTTACTTAACTGAAATTCAAACAAACAACACTTTGCAGGTCAAAAAAGAAATACACATTGAGTGACAAATCCTCTGAGACTGGCAGTGTTTGATCTCTGGTGCTCGGTTCCATTTCTCACCACCAGTAAAATAAAGTCGTTCTGTATGAGTAATAATCCATATGTATGAAAATCTATCATATACCAAATATTGAGCTGGACACACAAGGATCAAACATATAATGTACCCACCCTCAGTAAGTTCACAACCTGGTGAGGAAGACAGAGATACAAATGCAAACAATTTAGTACAAGTTGGCAAATGCCACGCTTTAGGTTCTGTAAACAAGGGACTCTGTCTCAGTGTGGCATCTCCACTATGAGAATAATGGTTGCCATACCGCAGGTGTTGAAACAAAATATTTGCTGAACTAATGAGTGAATGTGAAATATGAGGTTCTGAGGTCAAAGAGGAGGATGGCGGTACAGGCTGACAGTAAAGGCAGGCTTGGTTTCTCAAAAGAACAGGCTTCATGAATTTGCCAAGAACTGCAAATTAAATTCCTCACATGCTAATTTCTAACCCATTTCCAGTGTTAAACACAGGCATATGTTCAGGCTGCAACTGCTTTCACTCAGTATAAAATGGTAACTACAGAGCCAAATGAATAGTCTACGTGCTTACTTATTTCTTCTTTACAGAAATTCTCCATGTTGTTTGTATAATTTTCTTAGAAGCTGTGGGGACTGATTCGCCGTAACCAAAAGTGATTTAGGAATGAAGCAGCAAAAACTGTCTCAAGAAAACCAGGAATACAGTGAGCCATTACTTGGGATTCGTGGAACCATCTGTACAAGGGCTATCTATGAAGACGTGCCTAAGTTCATTTTCTTAAATATTTATGGAATGCTCTTAGTTTGAATTTATTCCATTTTATGTTTATCTAGTGCTTACTAACATACTTTATAAGGTACAGTAATAACACTAACACAGTCTCTGCTCATTATGATTTTCCTGATTTACTTGACAAATGGTCTGTTCAGTCTGCAATTTAATAGCATGGTGAAAGCAATGGTAATGCAGAAGCAATAATGACTGGCATTGAGCACTATTCATATCAAACACAATTTTTTAACGTTCACTTTGTAAATGATAAGGGGCTTCCCAGGTGGCACTAGTGGTAAAGAACTTGCCTGCCAATGCATAAAACTATGAGATATGGGTTCAGTCCCTGGGTTGAGAAGATCCCCTGGAGAGCAACCCACTCCAGTATTCTTGCCTGGAGAATCCCTGGACAGAGGAGCCTGGCAGGCTACGGTTGCAGAGTCGTGCAACCCAGAGTCGTTGCATGACTGAAGCATCTTAGCACGAACATAGATGGTAAAAATAAAGCTGAGAGAGATTAACTAGACTATTTAAAGCAGTGGTTCTCCAAGTATGGTCCCCACAGTAACATCATCAGTGTCACCTGGAAACTTGTTATATGTTTAAATTCTCAGGACCCATCCCAGAGCAACTGAATCAGAAAGTCAAGAGATGGGGACCAGTGAGCCATGGTTTAGCCAGCTCTCCAGGTGATGCTGATGCATGATAAAGTTTGAGACGCACTAGTCTAAAGTCACTGCTTGGTAAGTAGCAAAACCAGGCCTTGACCCAAGTCTTTCTGACCTTTTGTTGCTGCTGTTCTTCCATCACCAAGTCGTGTCCGACTCTTTGTGACCCCATGAACTGCAGCACCCCAGGCTTCCCTGTCCTTCACTAACTCCTGGAGTTTGCTCACACTCATGTCCATTGAGTTGGTGATGCCATCTAACCATCTCGTCACCTGTTGCCCCCTTCTCCTTTTGCTTCAATCTTTCCCAGCATCAGGGCCTTTTCCAATAAGTCAGCTCTTTGCATCAGGTGGCCAAGGTATTGGAGCTTCAGCTTGAGCATCAGTCATTCCAGTGAATATTCAGGGATGATTTCCTTTGGAATTGACTGGTTTGACCTCCTTGCAGCCCAGGGGACTCTGAAGAGTCTTCTCCAGTACGATAATTCAAAAGCATCAATTCTTTGCTGCTCAGCCTTTTTTATGGTCTAACTCTCACCTCCATACAAGACTAGTAGAAAAACCATAGGTTTGACTATATGGACCTTTGTTGGCAAAGTGATATCTTTGCTTTTTTAACATGCTGTCTGGTTTTATCATGGCTTTCCTTCCAAGGAGCAAGCATCTTTTAATTTCATGGCTGTGATCACCATCCATGGTGATTTTGGAGCACAAGAAAATAAAATCTGTCACTGCTGCCACTTTTTCCCCTTCTATTCATCATGAAATGATGGGACCAGATGCCATGATTTAGTTTTCCCATGTTGAGTTTTAAGCCAGCTTTTTCACTCTCCTCTTTCACTCTCATCAAGAGGCTCTTTAGTTCCTTTTCACTTTCTGCCATAAAAGTGGTATCCTCTGCATTATTCGAGGTGGTTGATGTTTCTCCCAGAAATCTTGATTCCAGCAAGCTTGATTCTGATCTCTATTATTATTTACTAGATCACAAAGAAGAAAGGCTTGATAGATGGAATGGGGAGCTAGAGATGATTTCCAGAAAGAAATAGAATCTTATCTTGACTCTGGTAGATGAGGAGTAATACAGCATGGTGCCTCACTCCAGTACTCTCGCCTGGAAAACCCCACGGACAGTAAAGCCTGGTGGGCTGCGAAGAGTCAGACACGACTGAGCGACTTCACTTTTACTTTTCACTTTCATGCATTGGAGAAGGAAATGGCAACCTACTCCAGTGTTCTTGCCTGGAGAATCCCAGGGACGGGGGAGCCTGGTGGGCCTGGTGGGCCATCTATGGAGTCGCACAGAGTCAGACACAACTGAAGCAACTTAGCAGCAGCAGCAGCAGCAACACAGCCGAAGACGGAGAGGAGAGGAAAGAACAAAGCATTCCATGTAGAAAGACCATTGCTGGCATAAAGATATTTGGGATGGCTGTAACAAAGTGTGAGGAAAGGGTGACATGGGATTTACTTTCAGATCTTGAACGACATTGAATAAAGCTTCAGTTTTATTTCAGGAAGGTCAAACTATCACCCTGAGGTCAATTAGGAGAATTAAGAGGTCTAATTATTAATTTATAACATGTCATTAGTAAATTAAAATAATTAATGATTAAATTACATGATTAGGTTACTTGAATTTAATTGTTAAATCAAGTTATTCATGTTTTAAAGGAGTGTCCGCAATCAGACTGTCATAGAAGAAATACCAGGACACAAAGGAAGCAGTCCAAATGACCATGAACTGAAGGGATGACATGCAAGGGAAATGAGGGAAAGCATGCTCTAGTTCTGAGAACTTTTGGTGGCGGGAGGGGGGAGGTCTTTGTTTTTTATTCAGTACATAGATATATTTGTTGACTTCTAGCCTAATATACTGGAGAAGGAAATGGCAACCCACTCCAGTATTCTTGCCTGGAAAATTCCATGGATGGGGGAGCCTGGCATGGTCGAAAAGAGCTGGACACAACTAAGCGACTGTGCATGCAGACACAACATGTCCAGGGGATCCTCCCAACCCAGGGATTGAACCCGGGTCTCCCGCTTTATAGACAAGACACTTTACTGTCTGAGCCACCAGGGAAGTCCTCATATGGTACTGTATGGTTATACAAATAGGGTTGGGAAATATTTCACTCTCCCACCAAAGGGCTATTTATGATGGTAAAAAGAATGCAGACGATTAACTAAATCAATAGACAGAATTAACTCCATTTATTAATGAAGAACAAATAAAAGATAAAGAGAGGGAAAAAACAGCTATGATTCTCTTTTTTTTTTTTTTTTCTTCCTGTTTTTGGCAGCATCCCTCAGCTTGTATAGCTTCCCTGGTGGCTCAGAGGGTAAAGAATCCACCTGCAAAGCGGAAGACCTGGGTTCGATCCCTGGGTGGGGAAGATCCCCTGGAGGAAGGCATGGCAACCCACCCCAGTATTCCCACCTGCAAGATCCAATGGACAGAGGAGCCGGCAGGCTATAGTCCAGGGGGTCGCAAAAAGTCAGACACAACTGAACAGCCAAGCACAGCTCAGCTTGTAGGATCTTAGTTTCCAGCCAGGGATTGAACCTAGGCCCTTGGGAGTAAAAGCGCAAAGCCTTGGCCACTGGACTGCCAGGGAATTCCCCATGACTCCAGATCTGGGGAAATCAGAGAAAACCACCCAAGAGGGCTGATATTTGAAGGATACATAACATTTCAACAGAAATAAAACCAAGTAAGCAACAAAGGCAAAGATGTGGAGAAATAAATGTGCTTTATAGATTTGCTGACTTCTGAAAAGAAGTGATAGAGGCAGAGACACAGTAGAGTTAAAGTATAATGCTTCAGGGATTGAGGTCAGCATGTGGAGGTAAGAAATTTACACTTTATCCTGCGGGCAATGTTAAAATGAGCCCTCTGAATTAATATAGGAGAAATGCTGAAACTAGCCCATCTTTTCCTAAGAGGCATTTTCTGTTTTACTTTTATTTAAATATCACTCAAGCGGGATGTCAAACCCAAACAGAATTCTGAGTAAAGGTTTCCCCCTGAATAAAAATATTGCCTTTAAGGCACGTCTAGGGCCACACATACCTTTAAGTAGCACATTTAGATTTTCAATAAATATCTGACCACCTTTTCATATTCCAGTAAGTTTTTATTAACTTCCTGACTCCAGTGAAACAAAGAGAAGAGATTCACTTGGGTAGAGAAAGCTGGAGAAATAAGTTAAGTCTAAACAGTACTCTTTCCTATGAGGATAACATTTTGTCACCTCCCTCCACCCCCATCATCCTGTCCCATCTTCATGTACTAAATCTAGGAGCCTCTATAAGGGGACCAGTCTGGGAAACTAGAGCTAAATCTCATATTGATTCTCAAAGTAGGCACTTCAGGTGCCTCTCTAGAGAAATATACTGAAATCACGTCTTCTCCACATCATAATTCTTTGCATTCCCATCCTCAGCTATCCAAAAGACGGAAATTCTTTTTATCCATGTCAAGGCCAAGAACTAGAGAGTTTTACCAAACATTGTTTGCATTGCAATTATATAATTCGGACTTGTGTTCTAAAATGTTTCGAGATTGACTTTCTTCAGCGATTAAAATTTGGGTCCTTTCTTAATATGTGGCACCTTTGTGTTTTTAGGATATTAAACAACAGAGAAGACCCTGTCTAAAATTCCATTTTATACATGTTATAGGTATAAACATGTATTTTTATACATGTTATATGTATTTTTATAACATGGTTTTATAACATTTTTAAATTAAATTAAAGAGGTCCATTTGCATAGCAATTAAATTAAAAAGGAAACCATAAGTGTATTAATATAGGATTTATGTGTGTGTTAGTTACTCAGTGGTGTCCTACTCTTTGCGACCCTATGGACTACCACCCACCTTTAGGAGGGCTGCCCAGGCTCCTCTGTCCATGGAATTTTCCCAGCAGGAATACCAGAGTGGGTTGTCATTCTTTTCTCTAGGGGATCTTCCTATTCCAGGGATTAAACCCAGGTCTCTTGCATTGCAGGCAGATTCTTTACCATCTGAGCCACAAGGGAAACCCAATATAGGATTTATGGAGCACTAACTTTGTGCCACATACTTCTCCAAATACTTGATATGTCCCCACTCATTTAATCTTACCCATCTTAGGAATCTGCCACCATCATCTGAAGCAAACAAGAGATAAATCTCTCAGCTTGTGTTGGAGCCACGATGTACGTTATCCAGCTCACAACTCTTGCTCTGAACAAATACATTACATCCCACTGCTACTCTAAAAGAATTAAAGTACAGGGTTATATTATTTCTGGGCATATCCTTCTGCATGCTATTATACCACGGCTCCAGCTGCCAGGGGTTTGGGGCACTGGTCTATAGAGATTGTACAGGAGCAATGTATTTTCCTATTTATTTTCAAAACAGGAGTCAGTAAAAGTGACATATACACCCATGCGTTCTCACAGTCATCTCGTAAATGCTTGTGACTTCAGGGCAACATCGGAAGCGAGGCATGAGGATTTCTGTCTAAAATCTAAGGAAAACTGAAAGCAGCAGGAAGTCTGGCTCTGCTACAGTCTGAATGTTTGTGTCTCCTCAAAACTCCTATCTTGAAATCCTAAAGCCTAAGATGGTAGTGACAGGAGGTGGGGCCTTTGGGAGGTGCCCAGAGCATGAAGGTGGAGCCTTCAAGAGTGCCCTTATTAAAAAGACTTCTAGCTTCCCAGGTAGTTCAGTGGTAAAGAATCCGCCTGCCAGTGCAGGAGATGCAAGAGACCCGGGTTCGATCCCTGGGTTGGGAAGATCCCCTGGAAAAGAAAATGGCAACCAACTCCAGTGTTCTTGCCTGGAGAATTGCATGGACAGAAGAGCCTGGTGGGCTGCAGTCCATGGGATCTCAAAAGGGCTGGACGTGAATGAGCGTGCACAAAGACAAATGCAGACAGAAAAGAGGCCCCACAGAGCTAGCGAGCCTCTTCAGTCATGTGAGTATCCTGGTTTGTGGCCTGGAGGAGGGTTCTCACCCGGCCATGCTGCCACCCTGATCTTGGACTTCCAGCACCCCAGACTGTGAGAAATAAATTTCTGCTTTTTATAAGCTAACCAAGCTAACCAGCCTGCGGTATTTTGTCACAGCAACACAGTTTGGAGGGAAACAGGTGTGGCTCGGGTCCCGAGAAGTCCTCTTCCTTCCCTTGCACTGCATCCGTGACGCCTGGCAGAGGAGAGGCAGGTGAGAGTACCCAGAGATCTTGCCCCAGACCACATCCTCCACCCTCTCCCCTAAACAAATGAGGCAGGGTCCTAAGCTTGCTGGGGCTTCCCTGGTGGCTCCGCGGTAAAGAAGCCACCTGTAACGGAGGAGACCTGGGTTCAGTCCCTGGGTCAGGAAGATCCCCTGGAGAAGGGAATGGCTACCCACTCCAGCATTCTTGCCTGGGAAATCCCATGGAGAGAGGAGCCTGGTGGGCTGCAGTCCATGGGGTCGCAAAGAGTCAGACACAACACTGAGCATGCACGCACACTACCAAGAAGTTGGTGGGTTAAAACAAAATAATAAATAAAAGTTCACTTTAAAAATTCCATTTAAAGCTTAGGGGGGCTTCCCTGGTCACTCAGTGATAAAAAAGCTACCAATCGAGGAGACATGGGTTTGATTCCTGGTCCAGGAAGATCCCATATGTTCAGAGCAACTAAGCCTGTGTGCCACCACTATTGAGCCTGTGCGCTAGAGCCCAGGAATCTCAACCACTGAGCCCACATGCCCCAAATATTGAAGCCGTAGAGCCTGTGCTCCACAACAGGAGAAGCCCGCGCACTGCAGCTAGAGAAAAGCCCAAGCAGCCCCGAAGACCCAGCACAGCCAAACAGTAAGAATAAAAAGAGAAAAACAACAAAGCTTAGAAAAACAAAATGTCTCTACTTTCTCAACAAAAGACTGAAGAGCAAAAATATGTATGAGCTGGAAAGTATTTAAAGTGGGACATATGATACACCTTTGTTCTAATACTTCAAAAAAAAATGTTTTTTACCAATTCATTTTTCCAGAGTGATAAATTAACTAGGTCTTGAAATCATTTTGTAAAGATTGTTTGGTCCCAGCACTCTTTAATGGCCTATCTGCCTTTATGGCTTCTACCTATCAGCGCCTTTTCAACAATTTCTCTTCGATCCCTGGCCCTGTAAGTCCCCAGAATCTTGACACTCTTCTCCAAATTCCATTCTTTTTTTTTTTTTTTTTTTTGGCCATGTGGCATGCCCTGCAGGATCTTTGTTCCAGACAAGGGATCCAATCTGCACACCCCTGCAGTGGAAGGATGGGGTCTTAACCCCTGGAAGACCAGGGAAGTCCCCAAACTGCTTTCTTAAATGACCTTTGCCCTCAGTCATGCAAGGAACCAAGTTAATGATTCTCCTGACTCTTTCACTTGCCCTAGCCTTGGGGAAACAGCAATGCAGTAATCTGATGTGAACTAAGTTGGTTTCCATGTAATATAATTCACCAGAGTTTTACAAAACACAACCTGGAAATGATGGGCATAAAGGAACCTACTTTTGGGCTCCAATCAGTGTCTCGTATACATCAGATCTAAGACTTTATTAGTGATGAAGGCTTTCCACAGTAAAAACGTTTACAAAGCTGACTGTATTTTTCCCTTCCCAGTAGACAGCCTATTTGCAATGTGTCCCCATTAAGAGGCAGAGTCTTTTTCTATTCCTGTTCAAACCAGGTTGGCCTCGTGACCTGCTTTGACCAATACAATATGGTAGGAGTAAAATATGGTAGAAAAGATGACAAGCTAATTCTGACTCTACCCTTAAGAGATCTTGCTCATTTTCTGTTGATTTCACGCTGTCCCATATGACAGTCTGGGATAAGGTGCTAGATGGAAAGAGTCACGTGGCCCAGTTATTTTCCATGGTCTCTTAGTCAATATCCAGCCAACTCCCAGAAGCAGAACCTCCCAACTGACTGGCAGCTGACCACAGACATGTTCGGAGACCCAACTGAGACCAGAATAATCTATACAGAGAGCAAAATAATTGGGCAAATAAATGATGGTTGTTTAATGCCGCTAAGTTTTGTGATAGTTTGTTGCATATAAAAAGCTATTTCATTTACCAAATGTTTTTCACCATTGAAATTGAAAAATGATTCTGTTAAGTTTTAAAAAAACAAATCCTTTATTCAAGCCTCAGAAAACCAAAGGATATATGTAAGAAGCCAGGAAAAAAAGTTGAAGGGAGGGTCAAAAAACACAGGAAAAAATAAAACTCAATATACTTTCTTTGTTCTTACCTTCCCCCTACTTGTGTCAGTATTTTGATTCCATAAAATATTTTTTTAATAAAAGTGAGCTTTAGATAAGTTATCATAAAAGCTCACCTTCCAGTTTTAAAATGCAGATACTTCTCTTAAGATGCTTCTTTTCATAAAAGAAGGTGTTTAATTAGCACCAAAGGTGTGATACAAGTTAAATGCTAATAAAGTTCATCCTAACAGTCAAGCTTAATACAGGGTCTGGCTCAGCATATTTTTGAAATACTTCTTCTATTTGAACTTAGTTTTTACTCTTCTTTTTAAAGAAATGATGTATGTATCTTTACAGTGCTTCCCTGGATTCAGGTTTCTAATTTATATCTGTCACTTCTATTTGTCCTTTTGTTTCTATCGTCTTCTTAGGCAAGGCAAGAAAAAAAATCTTCCAAGACATCCTAATTAAGTCAATATACAGAGTTGAAACATAAAAAAATTCAGGGAAAGCTGTACTGAGAAAATTCTCAATTGTATTTTAAGGACTGCAGCTGCTCCTGCTAAGTCGCTTCAATCGTGTCCGACTCTGTGCGACCCCATAGACGGCAGCCCACCGGGCTCCCCCATCCCTGGGGTTCTCCAGGCAAGAACACTGGAGTGGGTTGCCATTTCCTTCTCCAAGTTTTAAGGATTAGATTTCCCAAACTTCTACTGCTTGTTATTTTCAAAGGCCAGAATTTAGGAAAGAATAGAATAGAGAAGAGAGAAAAAGAAATTGATATATTCTGAGAAAAACTTTGGAAGGTTTGGGAAAGAAAGCTAATCAACAATTTAAATCTGAGATTTGTTCCCAGAAGAAAAACAACAACAATACATAAAATACGGAATTTTTCATTCTTGGGGAACATGGTGATCTGAATATGATCACTAAGGTACATGTCACAGTGGAGAGGTGTATCTGGATACGGAAGTGTATGTCATGGAAGCAGAGCTCCACACCTGCAGGAATGAATCTACCCTCTTCTGTCAGAAGGTTGCTTATTTTCTTCTGTCCCGTAAGCCCAGGCCCCATTCCTATCTTCTGAGTTATTAGGCTTCCAAACCTTTCTTTTCCTTTCCTCCAGTGAATGCCTAAATAAACACTTTTAAAAGCTGGAAATGTTCGCTTTCTGCTCTAACTACTTCAAACCAAGGCCAAATTGAAATAGCTAGGACCATGGGATCATGCCTATTCTTTGCTATTTTAAGGTTTTCTTTTAATTTTAAAAATGTCTATTGGAGCATAGTTGCTTTACGATGTTGTGTTAGTTTTTGTTGTATAGAAAAGCGAATCAGTTCTGCATATATCCATACTTGCATACACGTACTCCCTCTTTTTGAGATTTCCTTCCCATCAAGGTCACCACAGAGCACTGAGCAGAGATCCCTGTGCTATGCAGTAGGTTCTCAATAGCCATCGATTAGTTACCTATTGTTTGTTTGTTTGTTTGTTTTAATAAAATAATCCAGTGAATTTTCTTTTCCTTGGTTCCTTCATCCTTCTCCCTTTGTGCTCCTGTAGATATCTACAGCAGAGGTCAGCTCGGCTGTATAGAGGAGTAAACATTCTTTATTGCCAAGGAACATCAATGCATGAGCTTTGTAGAATGCTATCAAACCGGACCACCAAGGAAAGGGAAAACATTTGAACCTTTGCCTATATGGGAATCGGGGTTCTCTCTTCAGGGCCACAGGGCTTTGAATGGCTCTAGATTTGCATAGCGTCTTTCCTTTTATAAAAGTCATTCTTTGTTGCCAATCATCATCACTTTAGATCTCTTCTGCTCCCTTCCTAGCATATTGCTTGTTATTAGTGCTTAAACACTGTTAGATTGGAACCCACTTTCCATAATTAGCACAGTGAAATTTAGGTAAGCCAGAAACTTGAAAAGCAAAATACTGAACTCAATTCCAGAAAACTCAGAAGATCTGAAGGAACATGGACTATCAGAAGGGGGAAAAAAAAAAGAAAAACGAATGTTTCTCTTATTAATGGGATGTGCTTACTACAGAACTAGAGGAAACGAAATTGGGAGGAAACTTGAGATAATACTGCAATAGTGGGGGCTTATAAAACCTCTGTGAAAAACATCCCTTTAAAAAGTTAAGTTTGGACTCAGTAATTGCCTGCCTTCCATTGTATTGTGCTTTCTATCATATGATCAAACTATCTCCCAGATCCTTAGGGGGAATTAGTGTCTGTATTTTCTAAGCTACTTGAGGACATTCAAGGGGCTCAAGGCTACTGGTGAGAGATTTTTCTGGTACTAAAATCTCATACATCATTGAAGAAATCCTCTTTTGATGCAGGGTAGAGGTTCTTCGAGGGTCTTCCAAGTTATTAATACAGCAATAAACTGATCCCAAAGCAAGATCATCTTGCATTAAAAAAGCAAAGTCAACATGATAATGGTGTTGATTGTTATTCTCTGATAAACATATCCCATATTACACTTGGACAGGTATACCTAAAAAGGCCTAAGAAAGTCCCACACAATCAAACAGATACAGGACTGGAAGCTTTCTCATTTGAGCCTTTTTTTTCAAACCTGAGAGCCTGGTTAATGACTTTTGAAATAATAATGATTAAAAAATTATTTTATGTCTTAGATACTTGATCCACGGTAAATGTATGATTACTAAGCTATGAAAGTCATCAGCAAATGCAGAGATTTACATTCCCTTCTAAATTGCTCTCATTAATGAACTGAGTTCTAAGCACCACTGCATTTAGCAATTAAAATTCATTTAGAAAATTATAGCTGGGCAGTGAAGGCAGTTTCTTATGGCTTTTTTCTCTAATAGGGCAAAGAAAAAAACTGCAGCCAGCATTTGTAAATTAAAATAACACTTTTTCCAGTTTTTATATTATGTATCAACCAGCTCCTACTTAATGTAGTTTAATTTTAACATCACTTTGTATCAACTTTAGAGTCCTGTAAGAAACATGCTTGAAGTACCATTAAGATGACAGGATGCTAAGGGTGGTATTGTATAGGTGCTTTAAAATTGTTCTTTACACAATCACATATTTAAATATTTCGTGATAAAATTTCAAAGGTCAGTGTGTGTGTTGTGGTTAGTCACTCAGTCATGTCCCACTCTTTGCAACCCCATGGACTATAGCCAGCCAGGCTCCTCTGTCCATGGAATTCTCCAGGCAAGAATAGTGAAATGGGTTGCCATTCCCGTCTCCAGAGGATCTTACTGACCCAGGGATAGAACCCAGGTCTCCTGCATTGCAGGCAGATTCTTTACCATCAGAGCCACCTGGGAAGCACTTCAGAGTATTCAGTAATTCCCGAAATGCACTTCAGGGGAGTAGAAGTTCTAGGGTAATTCCTGGATGAGATTAAAAAAGTGATAGCCCACAATTGTGCTAAAAATTTTGGAATTAGTTGCTAAATTTTAAAGGTTAGGGTTAGGGTTTTCATTTTAAAAATGAAGATTTCCAGGTTCAGTTGAAAAATTAGAAGACCTGGTAAAGTTGGGCCTTGATCATGGAGGGGCAACCATCGGCTGGAACCAAATATTGAGACATACACACAATATCCAGTTATTCCCATCACTCTTAACACAGACAACTTCACTCATTTATATACCTGTTTGACCCCTAGTAACAGAGAAAAGTCCAAAGTCTGCCCTGGAACACTAAGGTTACATATGTGGAAGGAGCCCAAGAAACTCAACCTAGACCCTGCCTGTATTTTTCTAGTAGTTTGCTTCTATAGAAGGCAATACAATCCTTTCACAAATGACTCTAATGGATAAAATATCTTTATTTTTATCTCAAATCTACTTAAAGTAGAAATCACTTAAAGCAATTCAAAAAATAAATCCACTTTATCTTCTATAGTATATCCTTTCACTTAGAAGAAAGTGATCACATCTCAAGTATTTTCTTCTCTAGGCTGTATATCAGAGAAAGCAATGGTACCCCACTCCAGTATTCTTGCCTGGAAAATCCCATGGACAGAGGAGCCTGGTAGGCTGCAGTCCATCAGGTCGTGAAGAGTCAGACACGACTGAGAGACTTCACTTTCACTTTTCACTTTGATGCATTGGAGAAGGAAATGGCAACCCACTCCAGTGTTCTTGCCTGGAGAATCCCAGGGACGGGGGAGCCTGGTGGGCTGCCATCTATGGGGTCGCACAGGGTCGGATATGTCTGAAGCGACTTAGCAGCAGCAGCAGCAGCAGCAGGCTGTATATATTGCTCATGCATGCAAGTTAAGTCAGTTCAGTCATGTCTGACTTTTGGAGACCCTATGAACTGTAGCCTGTCAGGCTCCTGGGTCCATGGGATTCTCCAGGCAAGAATACTGGAGTGAGTTGCCTTGCTCTCTTCCAGGGAATTTTCCTGACCTGGGATCAATCCATGTCTCTTATATCGCCTGCATTGGCAGGTGGGTTCTCTACCACTAGCACCACCTGGGAAGCCATATACTGCCCAAAGTGTGTTAGTTGCTCATTTATGTCCAACTCTTTGCAACCCGATGGATTGCAGCCCGCCATGTGATTCTCCAGGCACGAATACCAGAGTGTTGCCATTCCCTTCTCCGGGGGATCTTCCTGACCCAGGGATCAAACCCAGATCTCCTGCACTGCAGGCAGATTCTTTACTACCTGAACCACCAGGGAGGCCCCATGTACTGCCCAGTTCTTCATCATATGACATGATTTCATGTCTAGTTTACGATCAACTTAACTCCCTAAACTTTTCTTTGTACAAATAGCTATGAATATATTTCTCTCTTTTTTTGTATTTGTAGAAATTTTAAAAATCAAATGGTAAGATCACATGTATTCATATTAAGTTTCATTATTAACTTGGGTTTATTACTCTAGGATATTAACAATTTTTTACTCTTTCCTTACCTGTATTTCCTTTGATAGCTACAAGAGGGTTCTGCCTACATATTCTTTTATTCGAGTATAATAGATATTTACTAGAGATGCAGTTGAAATAATGTGAAAATATTTATATTTCTTATATTCTTTTGGAATAGGCCAAAAAGACAAATGTCGACTGTGCATGCTAAGTCACTTCAGTTGTGTCCAGCTCTTTGAGATCCTATAGACTGTAACCGACCAGGCTCCTCTGTCCATGGGATTCTCCAGGCAAGAACACTCGAGTGGGTTGCCATGCCCTCCTCCACATCTTTCCGACCCAAGGATCGAACCCATATCTACTGCAGCTCCTGCACTGTAGGTGGATTCCTTACCACTGAGCCACCAGGGAAGATCCTCTCAAGAAGGGGATGTCTACCCACCCACTCCAGTGTTCTTTCCTGGAGAACTGCATGGACAGAGGAGGGTGATGGACTACAGTCCATGGGGTTGCAAAGAGTCAGGCATGACCGAGCAACTGACACTTACTTCCTTTACTCTCACACTGGCCACTCTGTGTAATAATGAAATGCCTGCTAGCTGCCAGAAATTCAGTTGGAGTTGTGCATATCAAGTTGCACCACAGCTTTGGATCTGAGTACTGGCAGTGAGAAGGACTACGGAGAAGTTACACAGTGTCATGAGCCATGATGGAATATAAAAAGAAAATTTGATATTCAATGATAACATTTTTTTAAAAAGAAACAAAAATTAGAAAAAGAGATGAAAGTTTATGGGACAAACACATTTCAACAGGTAGAGGATAGTTTTTCCCATGAACAGGGCTGGTGCAATTGGAACTCCACGTGCAAAAAGATGTATTTAGACACCTAAATCTCATGTTCAATGTTTAATAAAATAGTTATAATAAAAAAGAAATAAATGTTGGTGAGGATGGTGTTAAATCAGAATCTTCCCCTATTGATGCGGAGAAGGCAATGGCGCCCCACTCCAGTACTCTTGCCTGAAAAATCCCATGAGCGGAGGAGCCTGGTAGGCTGCAGTCCATGGGGTCGCTAAGAGTCGGATACTTTGACTTTGAAGGAAATGGCAACCCACTCCAGTGTTCTTGCCTGGAGAATCCCAGGGACGAGGGAACCTGGTGGGCTGCGGTCTATGGGATTGCACAGAGTCGGACACGACTGAAGTGACTTAGCAGCAGCAGCAGCAGCCCATTGATGAGCCTGTCTCTAGAGGTGTTGATGGTTTCCAAGTGTTGCTAGTCTTCTCTGAATGCCTAGCCAGCTTAAATTAAGAATGTGTGCATACTCAGTCACGCAGCTGTGTTGGACTCTTTGCAACCCCGAGGACTGTAGCCTGCCAGGCTTCTCTCTCCATTGGATTCTCCAAGTAAGAATACTGGACTGGGTTGCCATTTCCTCCTCCAGGGGATCTTCCCCACCCGTGTCTCTTGCATCTCCTACATTGCAGGTGGATTCTTTACCCACTGAGCCATTGGGGAAGCCCCAAATTAAGAGTATGTTCCCTCAATCCTACCCACACCACTGTGAGTAATCCTATTCATTTGTGCCATCTAGGGCAAATTTTATTTCCTACTGAAGCACACTGATTGATACAAAGGGTAAAGAAAGAATACCCAGAAACATGCAGAAAAAAAGTAATTTGATACACAAAGGAATCAAAATCAAGATCAATCTCACACTTATCCACTTCAAGACAAATGATAGAAGCTAATGGAACAAAATATGTAATATGAATGTGAAAAAAATTCACACATAACATGGAAAAAAATTTTGACTTAAAATTTTCATTCTGGCCATTCCTATGTGAAGTCAAGCAAATGCTATTTGCAGAAGTGCAAAGTCTCAGAAAATAAAACATCTACAAACTTTCCTTGAGAAAAAAGTCAAGATCATTATCTAACCAACTTACGATGATACACAATTGAGGTCTCAGAAACATAGAGGTTGTGGTTTAAAATCATTGACAATAAGTACTGAGATTGAATATACAGAATTGTTTCTGTGACTATATGATTATACAGGAAGCAAAGATATTCTTTAAATTGAAACTTGATACTGTAACAATGAATACTTTAATAGTAATCTCATTCTATAATCTGAGACAGTAGGTGGTTCAGATAGTAAAGAATCCTCCTGCAATGGAAGAGATCTTGGTTCAATTCCTAGGTTGGAAAGTTACCCTGGAGGAGGGCGTGGCAAACCACTCCAGTATTCTTGCCTAGAGAATCCCCATGGACAGATAAGCCTGGCGGGTTATAGTCCATGGGGTCACAAAGAGCTGGACATGACTGAGTGACTAAGCACAGTACAGAAAATAATCCAAGGGACTGTACTAAGTAAAAGAATTCTTAATTCTGTGTTCCATTCTTGGTTTGGGTAATAGTGAAAGCTGAAACTTATACATGTATTAAAAAGAAAATGTATTTTCAGATATAAGAGAAAAAAACTAGCAGAATTTAAAATTTCTTTAAAAATATATTTAAAGTATATTTTTTAAAAATTATCTTCTGAATCATTATAGAACATAATTATTCTAATTTAGCCATATCTCTAAGTAAATGAATTCAATCATTGCATTTTACCCTTGAAGGACAATGCTTCCCATATAACAGATTCTCCTAAATACAAGCAGACAGCTACCATTTCATGAAGTTCTATGAAAATGCTTTCTGCCGTGTGTAAAGAGGCAGTGGATATAATCACATACCAACATATTAGACACTCATTATGCACTTGAATGCAATAATCAGTTGGGCTGTCTAAGTATTTCTACTATTAGTCAAGGCTCTTGGCCAATTGAAGAATGCTTACTTTGTGAAGGAAAGAAAAAATAATGTAGTTAATTTTATTTACCACTATGATTAACTGGCTAGACAAATTAGAAATAATTGAGCTAGCCAGACAACGAATATAGAACACTTGAATTTTTAATTTTAAGCACTTCTGAGTTGAATCATGCTGAATATAAACGGCCTTATTAAGTGAAATATTTAAGTATAAAATGGAAAATGTCAGGAGAGTGGCTAAATGACATCTTTAAATGTCATCTTCAAATGTCGTTTACCATCTGGATAAAGATCAGTTTAACTGACCCTGAAGTGTAAAAATGGAATTAGAACAGACATCAAATAAGTGGCTGCATTTCCATTAAAATGCAATCAAGTATAAAATATTCAAGATATGACTGAATTTTCAATTTGGAAAAGATTTCCTAATATACAGTGAAATTGCATGTTACATTTATTCAAATGTAACACAAGTACTGGAAAACAAAGGAACCAAGTAAATTCTAATTTTAGGAGCTAAAACTGGGCTTCTCTGAGAGCAGTCAATGTCTTCTTAAACACGTCTTCCCTTGCCTGTGCATTTATTGACAGTTTTTGCATGTTTAACAATCTGCATGTGTGAGTTAAATGAAATATGGTTCTTTAATTCAGAGAGCATAGAATTTAGCTGTGGAGTCAATAAAAGCTACAAAATGATCAAAAGTATCTTGTGCTTGAATACAAGAGCCCTCTTCTCTCTGCTAAGATGTTTCTCTTTAAGAATAGTGTTCACTGAGCAGCAGAGGTAGGAGAGAAACATTTACCCAGACAGATGAGCGCTGGCAGCCCTGCTGATGGTTGCAGGGGCAGGCAGGGCAGCCTCATTGTAAGTGGGTACCCCCCAAACCTTCGCAAATGTGAGCTAATGGATGGCAAAGCAGCAAGGACTAAGGACATACCTCCTGCTTCCTGCCTTGGGACAGACAGAATGGTTTTATAGTGAAGTTAGATGTCATAGGGAGCTTCAGAAAGTAGCAGACATTCATGGGAAAAGAGAAAGCAAAAGAGTTTCAAAGGGCTGCATAAAAGAACTGGAGTCCTAGAAAGACCTAAAATTTCAACTACGTGGACTTAAAAATTCTTCCTAGGAGTTGTCTTAATTGGCTAATCTAGAGCTATGTGATATTATTACTATTATTATTATATTAACAACAAAATCCGATGTCTACATCTTACCTGACAGTTTTTCAAGCACTTTCACATGTTATCTCCTGTTATCCTGTGAACAGATTGGACAGGGAACATACTTATTTTCCTTTAAAAAATTAAAGGAAAATTACTTTATATTTCCTTTAATAAATTATTTCCTTTAATATTTTCTTATTGCTTTCTTTAATAAATTAAAGGAAATCAAATTATTTCCTTTAATAAATTAAAGGAAAATCACTCTCAGTGATTAAACTGAGAGTCGGGCTTTCCTGGCTGCTCAGTAGTAAAGAATCTGCCTGCCAATTCAGGAGATGCAGGTTTGATACCTGGTTCAGAAGATCCCCTGGAGAAGGAAAAGGCAACCCACTCCAGTCTTCTTGCCTGGGAAATCCCATGGACAGAAGAGCTTGGTGGGGTATAGACCATGGGGTCGCAAAACAGACATGACTTAGCGACTAAACAAGAGTCAGCCATTAACAAATCTATCTGAAAGAACACAAGTATTAAGTCTGTAAAAAGAACAGGCAGGATCAACAGACCTGAAAACATTTTTCTAGCTTTATGTTCTTAGTTTTTTTTTTTCTTCAAAGATTTCCTTTTTTGTGAGATAAAAGAGAGTTTTCTTATAGACATCTTGAAAGTATTATCTTAATGCTTGCCCAGAGCATTCCCTAAATGTGTGCTGGAGAAGCAGACCCTGAAGATTCCAGAAGTGAGGTCGCTATACAGGACAGGTCATTTGTGGGGTCCGGAAAAAGATGGCAGCGGCAGCCTGAGACGCTGCACTGAGGCCAGGCTGGCCAGTGGAGACGTGGGTTTGGAGGTGGAGGGACTGATGTAGACCTGGCCTATTTTCTGAGCATTAAGTGCTCATCTCTAAAGTGAAACTATTACACAATGATACATAAAGTGACTGGCTTATAATTAGCACTCAACACTGATGGCTATTGAACAACTGCAGCCCTGGGGTGATTTTCCACATCTCCCAGGCCAAATTAACTGCTGAACTGAATGTCCCAAACATTGACCGTTTGAAGGAAATTTAGGTAGTCTTTGAGAGTGAAAGGATCTGCAGTCTTCTTCCATTCTCTAAACCTGCAGTTCACGCTTTCTCACCAAAGAACATGGAAGTTCAACTGCAGATTCGATGCCCAGGATGTCAATGTCATCTCCCCTTCCAAGAAGCCAATGAAACCTTGTTTCATGGAAGACTTGCTGCTTCTGGGGAATAATTGGGGTTTTCAGGAAGCAAGGTAGAGGCCTGGAAATTTCTAGGAGGCAGGAAAGTCTCAAGAGACCTCTAATACTGGAAGTGGGGTGGCGCTGGAGTTAGTCATCTACTTCCTTCTCATCTTGTTTGTACAATCTCAGCAACCATAGAAAGAGCCCTGATTCTGAGTCAGTTTCCTGTCCTCTCTGCAAAAGAGGGCCTGAAACACCTTTCCTAATTTCCATTCATCTGCTCATTAAAAATTATTTATTGCTTGTCAAATGTTGTCAACAGCTTCCGGTTGTTGTGGATACAATGGTGAATAAGACAGACTCAGTCCTTACCCTCAGGGAATTGACACTCTAGTGCGGGAAAAAGTTACAGACAAGTGAAATATGAAATATCAGTTGTTACAATATTACAGAAGCACAGGGTCTAACTGACTACAAGCCAGGCATTGAGCTGGATGGACTGTGACAGGGATCACAGTAGGTGTTGGGGGGGGGGGCCCTGTCTTCACAGTGCTCACCACTGAGACAAGGAACACCAGTGTGCATGGTGAGTTGCTTTAGCCGAGTCTGACTCTTTGTGACCCTATGGACTGTAGCCTGCCAGACTCCTCTGTCCATGGGGATTCTCCAGGCAAGAACACTGGAGTGGGTTGCCGTGCCCTCTTCCAGGGGACCTTCCCCACCCAGGGGTTAACCCACATCTCTTATGTCTTCTGCATTGGAAGGCAGGTTCCTTACCGCTAGCATCACCTGGGAAGCCCAAACGTATTCAGTACAGGAACGCAAATACTTTGCTGTCAGTTAAAACCTCTACAAGACCATCTTTTCCATCAGAAAGTAATTAACTTGAGTCCAGGGACTACTCTCATGGTGACATTAACTGTTATTCCCTTATACACACTATATGTACACACTCAGTAAATGTTTAAAAATACTTGCTAAATTAAAGTCAGATCAAAGTTTGGGGATTCTAGGCTCAAGGAAAAGGCTGAGAGAGAGAACAGATGCATTCTACGCCACTGCTAGAGGCAGAGCCATTCTCAGGCAGCCAAGAGTGGCCATGGGTAGAGGGCAGTGGTAGAGAACAGTGTTGGTAACTTAGATCCCAAAGCCTAACGCACCACAAGGAGAAGTCAGGTACAGCTACATCCCTGAGTAAGGAATGGACTAGACTGTTAAATGAGGGCTGGTTCTACATGAGATTTTAGTCTGTCACACACAAACACACACACACACACGCCAAGCCATCTTAAAATAATTATTTCACACTTGGAAATATAAAAACTTTCACCTTTAAAAAGCATCAGAGAACACAGCAAAGGAAACTATAAGCAAGATGAAAAGACAGCCCTCAGAACAGGAAAAAATAAACGCAAATGAAACAACTTACAAAGGATTAATTCCCAAAATATACAAGCAGTTCATACAACTCAATGCCAGAAAAACAAACAACCCAATCAAAAAGTGGGAAAAAGACCTAAACAGACATTTCTCCAAAGAAGACATACAGATGGCTAACAAACACATGAAAAGATGCTCAACATCACTCATTGTCAGAGAAAAGCAAATCAAAACGACAGTGAGATATCACCTCACATCAGTCAGAACGGTCATCATCAAAAAGTCTACAAACAATAAATGCTGGAGAGGGTGTGAAGAAAAGGGAACTCTCTTGCACTGTTGATGGGAATGTAAATTAATACAACCACTATGGAAGACGGTATGGAGATTCCTTAAAAAACTAAGAATAAAACCACCATATGATCCAGCAATCCCACTCCTAGGCATACACCCTGAGGAAACCAAAATTGAAAAAGACACATGTATCCCATTGTTCACTGCAGCACTATTTACAACAGCTAGAACATGGAAGCAACCTAGATACCCATCAACAGATGAGTGGATAAAGAAGTCGTGGCACCTATGCACAATGGAATATTACTCAGCCATTAAAAGGAACGCATTTGAGTCAGTTCTGATGCGCTGGATGAACCTAGAACCCATTATACAGAGTGAAGTGCATCAGAAAGAGAGAGAGAAATATCATATTCTAATGCACATACTTGGAATCTAGAAAAATAGTACTGAAGAATTTATTTACAGGGCAGCTATGGGGAAAGTGACATAGAGAATAGACTTATAGACATGGGAAGAGCAGGGAGGACAGGGAGAGGTAGAAAGAGTAACAGGGAAACTTACATTACCTTATGTAAAATGGATAGCCAATGGGAATTTGTTGTATGGCTCAGGAAACTCAAACAGGGGCTCTGTATCAACCTAGAGGGGTGGGATGGGGAGGGAGAGGGGAGGGAAGTTCAAAAGGGAGGGGATGTATGTATACACCTATGGCTGATTCATGTTGAGGTTTGACAGCAAACAACAAATTTCTGTAAAGAAAGTATCCTTCAATAAAAAAAATAAATAGAATAAAAAGCATCAGAGAAGTCTCATATTATTTCAATAATAGCACAAAACAAACATTTCGATGTTTAACTAATGACCAGCACTCATTAACTCATGCCACACACCTTAGGGTGAGAACCGGGCAGCCTTCCAGGGCAGATTTCACTACAAAAAATTACAGTTAAAAACGTAGACTATCTAGGTGCTATCATTCATACTGTGGTTTATTACTGATTGGAAAAGATGGTGAATTTTTTAGTTACCATGGCATCTTAGTGGCCTCCTGAGGCCACTGGTGCATTAAAACTACTGAATACTCTGAGCGGGGCTCAGCAAGGAGATCAAACCAGTCCATCCTAAAGGAAATCAATCCTGAATATTCACTGGAAGGACTGATGCT
This sequence comes from Neotragus moschatus, assembly GCA_006410615.1. Taxonomy (NCBI): domain Eukaryota; kingdom Metazoa; phylum Chordata; class Mammalia; order Artiodactyla; family Bovidae; genus Neotragus; species Neotragus moschatus. Next base: position 303,053 of record SJYA01001379.1, on the reverse strand, counting down.
GAAGTTGAAGCTCCAATACTCTGGCCACCTGATGCAGAGGGTCGACTCATTGGAAAGGACCTTGATACTGGGAAAGACTGAGGGCACCCTGGAGTAGAAAGGAGTGACAGTGGATGAGAAGGTTGGATGGCATCATTGACTCAATGGACATGAGTTTGAGCCAGTGCTGGGAGATGGTGAAGGACTGGAAAGCCTGGTGTGCTGCAGCTCATGGGATCGCAGAGTCGGACATGACTGAGTGACTGAACAACAGATTACTCAGAAAGCTTCACTTAGCTCCTCACATCGAGTCTTCCGTTCTGATTTCCACAGTAAACCAGCTCCTTAGATGCTGAATAGTAGCAACAACCAGAGAGAGCATTGTAGGTCTCTGTGGTTAAAACCCGTCAGCAGAACCCTCAGTGAGTGCACGCTCTCAGTTTAATGCAACGTTCTGATATCTGCATCTGGGTAGCCTCTGGGGCATCCAAAAAGTGTAGTGTGTTAGTCACTCAGTCGTATCCAACTCTTTGCAGCCCCATGGACTGTAGCCTGTAGACCGGGAAGCCTCTGTCCATGGAGGTCTCCAGGCAAGAATACTGGAGTGGGTTGCCATTTCCTTCTCCAGGGGCATCCAGATGGCCACATTATGTGCTGTGCTGTGCTTAACTGCTCAATCATGTCTGACTCTTCACGACCTCATGGACTGTAGCCCGCCAGGCTCCTCTGTCTATGGGGATTCTCCAGGCAAGAATATCGAAGTGGGTTGCCATGCCCTCCTCCAGGGAATCTTCCCAACCCAGGGACTGGACCCAGGGCCACATTATATCAGGTGCTAAATTACTATTCAGTAAATATTGTTGATTGTATAAATGAAAAAATAATTACAGTAATAAAATAACAGTAGTGAAATGAAATGGCATCCTGACTACAAATAGAATTTTCAGTGAACACAGAGATGGATAACTTTATCAAGGAGAAAATGACACTTTTCTTGAGAGTATTCAGTTTAATTTCTACATTTATGAGTAAAGACATTAAGGCCTACACCTTTCAAATTATTGTTCAACATTATAGGGAATGAGTTGGAGAAGGAAAAGGCAACCCACTCCAGTGTTTTTGCCTGGAGAATCCCAGGGACAGGGAAGCCTGGTGGGCTGCCGTTTATGTGGTCGCACAGAATCACACATGACTGAAGCGACTTACCAGCAATATTGGGAATGAGAGATGAGGCAAAGCCAGTTTCTAGACTCCATGACATATGAGGTTTTTCTAAATAAATCACCCTAAAATTCACAGCTAATGACAAAATGTCTTAACTTTATTTTCAGCAAAATTTAAATTCCTAATTTATTGATTGTATAGATGAGAACTGACAATTGTAACAAAGGCTCATCCATCCATTGGCTGCCATCCATCAGCACATAAAGTCTGTTTAGAATTGATTTTCTTCATGGTTGCTCTAGAGGCCTCATATGAGGCCTGGGGTTGCCTTTATATCTGATCCCAGCTGGGTGAGAATTTCTTCCAATATTTCTCCCTCTGCCTTGATTGCTACTGAACTTAGATTAATAGTGTACATCTATGGATTAAGTTTTCCTTCATGGTCCCAGAATTCTTCTGTGACCTAATTTTTAAACTCTTTATTTAAATGAGCAGCCCTGAGCTTTAGCAACAACAGTGTCGCTCAACTGACTGAGAACCATTCAAATCCCTTTTTAAGGTAGGTTAGATACAGAAGCCAGGGAAGCAAGCTACTTTTCAATAACTATGTAGGTAACATGCTTCCATGAATGCACTGAGACACAGGTCAGCTGCTCAGGCCACTCAAAGTTCAGTCTAGAGCCCCAGTGAAAGTCACTCACTCGTGTCTGACTTTGTGACCCCATGGAGTGTATGGTCCATGGAATTCTCCAGGCCAGAATATTGGATTGCATAGCCTTTTCCTTCTTCAGGGGATCCTCCCAACCCAGGGATTGAACCCAGGTCTCCCACATTGCAGGCAGATTCTTTACCAGCTAAGCCACAAGGGAGGCCCAAGAATACTGGAGAGGGTAGCCTGTCCCTTCTTCAGTGGATCTTCCCCACCCAGGAATCGAACCAGGGTCTCTTGCCTTGCAGGTGGACTCCTTACCAACAGAGCCTCTGTTAATCTGGCAGAGTCCAGAGTAGAGACTTAGTTCCCATAGATATGGTTTATCAGCAAACAGAATATACATTTATTGAACAATTCAATAAATGTTTCAACATACATTTATTGAACAATTCCTACAAAGCCTTGGGAACTGCATGTGTACTCAAGGGGCAGAGGCTTAGACCATTATTTAAGAATTCATCATCTGTTCCGTGCCTTACTGTTTCAAGAATATAAAGTTCGAAATTCCGGCCAAGAAAGGAACTGTAATCTGACTGCTGACATGGAGAAAAACATCAATTTGAGATTTATAATAAAAAATCAGTATGTTTCACCAATAAGCATGTTCTGATCTGTGAACCACTTTGCTTTTACTGAGGGCTTGGCATGTGGGTAAAAAAAAGGGCCATTTACCCAAATGAGCCTTGGGAATCACTTCAAAGTGCATACAACTGCAAATGTGATTTCATTTTTAAAAAAAATCCAACAAAGCTTACAATTCGTAAATTAATACATCTTTACAAATCCAACGACTGATTGTAAGACAAGCTTTCCTATGCTTAGGCGCCACGTTATGCTTTGCTTTTACTTTAGTTTCTTTTATTCCTGCCTATGTTACTCAACAAACTAAGGCCTCTGAGAAGATGAGACCACAGTCATGTATTTAACTGATGCATTTCAAAATATTTATGGTAATTTCACCATAAAGATCAATGAATACTATTCCATTTTTCAGATCATAAGTTAACTACCAGGACCAGGGGAAAATAACTTGGATGCCAAAGAAATTCCCCACTTAAACGTCTTTAGGGCTGTTTCTTTGCTGATTTATCACTCAGAATTTCTTGTTGCACCTTATAACTTAAACATACCCAATCAAAACCAAACGTGGTTACCATCAGCTCTTCATCTTATATAAGAAAATAAGTAGGTAACTGTAAACATGCAGGAAAAGCATTTGTTTATTAAAGTGTTCTGTCTGTACAGAGAGTCTGAGTAAACAGCTATAATCTCTATAAAAATTTTAAAAAGACACTACTGTTGAAATTTATAGTACTAATTACTGTTGTGTTCTAAACTGAAAGTTCACAGCAACAGATAGGATATATTAACCAAGTGTACAGAAAATAAAAGTTCCAAGATAGATGGTGCTATTGCAGTAGGCCAGTTAAGAGCTCCCCAGAGCAACAGCCAGAAAAAGTTAAGAAAATTAATTTATTTTAAGATTTTTGGGTTGGGATTGGGGATGAGACAATACAAAGAGTACAGATTCTGAAATTAAAAAGTTCTAATAAGCATTCTCATCATCATCATATTTACTCTTTTTCTTCTTTTTTATGTTCAAAGACAAAAGGTCTTTAAAGAACTTCTATTGGTTCATTCATTTCTCAACTATCTATCACCAACACTTCTCCAAATGCCAGACTTTAGAGGTGACATGAGAAGACCCCTTCATTCTGAAGAGCACAGGGCTTTCAAAGCTTTGAAAATCAAGGTGGTTTCTACAGAAGTAAGACTTCATGAAGGGCAGTGACCTTCACTTAACTGTAGCAGAGACTCACCCCTCACAGAGCCTTCTCCATACTGGAAATAGCCTCATCTATATTCTTTTTTATTTTTTTTTCCCTTCCTGCCACAATGCCTGGCATGTGGGATCTTACTTCCCTGACCAGGGATGGAACCAGCACCCCCTGCATCAGAAACACAGAGTCTCAACCACTGGACCACCAGGGAAGTCCCTGACCTGTCTATATTCTCCTTTCATGCTATAGGTGCAGCAACCCAACCCGGAATTCCAAAGGTTGATTGTTGGTTCCATAAAATAACTTTTTAAAAAACCTCTATCTCATTGATTGTGATGCTGAAAGACAGAAAATCAGTTTTAGTAAGTTACATAAAGGTAACGGCATTTTTCTGCTGCAAGAAAGCATATTGCCAGTCGCTCTCAATGTTTTATTATTGCGATGAGAATGCAATTAAGATTTCAAGCCAGCATCCTGAGAGGTCCCTCTTGTTTGCAGTTGGCAGAACATCAGCTGTTTCAGTACAGGCAAAGAGTAGCAGTAGAATCAGCTAATTACCTCCATCCTGCCTCTACTCAATTCTTCTTAACCCCTGGCGCCTACTCTGTGTTCTCAGGGGGAGAAGATAAGCAGATGGACGTGAGCAGGAGCCTGGGACCTTGTACAGCCACCAACCCTGAGAGGAATTGGTCAACACCCTCGAAGCCAGTTAAACTCTCAGTAAATGGTTTGCAAACTCTGGCAGATGGCCTATTGGTCCCTGCTGTGCTGTTCAACATCTATATGACTCCATACAAGTAACCAAACTCTCTGCATTGGAAGACTGCTTCTCTCTAGTATATTCTGTTTGACATTTTATGATTTTACTCCATAACTAGTACATTTTCTTCATAATGGAAAGCTTGGCCTGGTTCTATTTACTGCACTGGTAGGACACCACAAAGGGATAACAATTGTGTGATTAACACTCACCAAAGACTTGAAAAATGTTTCTGTTTTACACCCCAAAAAGCAGATAATTAACTGAAGTTGTTGCAATCAGATGGGGGACAAGTCAGCTCCAAACTCATGACCTCTACCGCACAAAGTAAGCCAGTTATGATTGCACTTCAGTTTTTATATTTATCTCTTTAGAAGCTAACAAAATCACCATTACAAAAATCTTATTTTAATGAAACATTTCTGCATTTTTAAACTTGCTTTAAAACTACTTTTTCTATTTTTGACACTTTAGAATATTATGAAGGTCAACCTCAACTGACCTTCATTATGACTACAAAACTTCCTGCCAGAATATTTTTCATTTCTTCTTTAGAACAATATTTAGAATCCTTCAGATAGTTTTCTGCTTTCTTTCCCTTCCTCTTTATTTCAATTTCTTTTCCCTACCACCACTCAATTCCCAAACTGAATGCTATTTTAGAGCCCATTTTAAAAATAAAAGGATCCAGAGAGTTGATATGGTGTGGGAGGTGGGGGGGGGTGGTTCAAGATTGGGAACTCATGTACACCTGAGACGGAAAAAATAAATAAATAAATAAAAATTTTTTAAAAATTAAAAAATAAAAATAAAAGGTTACTTTAAAAGCTGATGTCCTGATGAAAGTGAAAGTGTTACTTGCTTGGTTGTGTCCAATGTTTTGAGACCTCATGGACTATAGCCCACCAGGCTCCTCTGTCCATGGGATTCTCCAGGCAAGAATACTGATGTGAGTTGCCATTCTCTTCTCCAGGGGATCTTTCCAACCCAGGGATCGAACCCAGGTTGGGTTTGGCTTTTATTCCTCCCAGGTGCATGAGAATTTCCTTTTTGGCATGAACATACACCCACACTGCCTAATGCAGCAAGAGTATTTTCCCAACTCAGAATCCCGAAGGAAGAAATGGTTATAAGAAAAAAGTATGGGGAACAGAATCAATGAAATGCATTTTTACAATGAGGATATCCCCAGGTTTCTGTCATTTTTTTGTTGTTGTTGGCAGTAAGATTATTTTGACTTTTAAGACAGAAGAGGTCCCATCTCTCTGGCTAATGGCCAGTCAGTTTATAGGAATCTTCCCCTTTCCCAGACACAGGATGAAAACCAAAAAGCTCTTATGCCATTCTTAAACCCAACTTTTCAGATAGTCACTTGAAAAACATTCATATAATACCAAATCACAAGGCATTTCTTTTGCATCCCTTGTAACTAGTGAAGTTTGTTTTGACTTGAAAATTTTTAATTGCCTAGACAAAGAATACAGAAGAATGCAAGTGAGGTCTGAATAAGGAATGAAGCCTTCTGTATGTGACAATGAGCTTTCTTTTTGCTTGTCACTAAGAAGGTATTTAATAGCTACTCTTATGGGCTGGATTGTACCCCTTGCCCCAATTTCAATTTTGTTGAAATCCTACCCCAAGCAAATATCTCAGAATGCAACTTTATTTGGAGAGGGTCTTTACTGAGACAATCAAGCCTTAAAAAAGTCACTGCAGTAGGTCCTAATCTATTCTGACTGGTGGCTTATAAGAAGGGGAAATTTGATCACAGACAAAGTGAATGCCATGTCTACGTGAAGATCCAATTTATGAGCCAAGGAGAGAGGCCTGGAATAGATCCTTCCTTCACAGCCCTCAGAAGAAACCAGCGCTGCTAACACCTTGATTTTGGGGCCTATTTATTTAGAAAATAAATGTCTATATTTAAGCCACTCTGCAGTATTCTGTTATGACAGCCCCAGCTACTTCCTTAATTTGAAAAGTAAGGAAATCAAGCTTTCCATTTTCCTGGCAATCAAACTTTCCATTTTTCACAAACTTCAACTGTATATTATTATCAAAGAGACATCTTTATACCTATGTTAATATTTGATCTCTCAAATTTAGAAAAAAAAATATTAAATGGCAATGTCCCAGATTTCACAATAAAAGGCATGATCACTGCAGAAGGTGCTGAGACTCACTGAAAATAACATTTTACACCTGAATGCACTGAGGCAAATAGAAGTTGGAAAACTTTTAAGTAACCCAATTAGTTATTGGTGAAGACAGCCTTGTGGCTCCCAGTTTCTTTACTGTAGCAAAAAGCCACCCTCAGGTATTAGCTAAAAATCATGTATCAATACAATGATTTTGCTCTAATTTGTCATGCTAAAGGTGTTTACATGATAATGTAAAATAAGTAGAAACTTTGACCATAAAATAGTTTATCCCACTGAAGCAGTTTTCTACAAATTCCTGCCACATTTTATTGACTACTGATATTTTCATTGTTACACTGTAGTTGCATTTATTTCCCCCAGGGAATAATAGCTTTATTAATATAATAATCACCATCGTCATGGACCAGTTACAATACATACATTGCTTTCGAAACCAAAATAAGGACAACCTGGGTTTTGCTGGAGAAGCTGCCCTTGAGGGTAGACATGTACAGTTAAATTTGGAGTCAAGTTGAGGTCACTGCTAAGGAAATTGGGAGTTGGTGATCTGTATGGAAAATGGTTGCCTCGTGGAAGCTATTCACTCACCAATGAAACTCACTTTGAATGATATCAGAGCAGGAAAAATTTAAGGGTTTTAATCTCGAAACAGACTTGGGCTTTTCTTAAAGTCTTGGTTTTATTTGGAAGGAGGTTCTGTGTTATTTAATCTTTGCCATCCATCCTCTGTTTCTAAAAGAAATTCTAATAAAAGCTGAATGAGAAGTTTTATTGGGAAGATACTACACACCATGTACATTCCAAAGGAATTTCACTGTAAACATCTAGGGAATGAGCTGTACATTGTTAAAAGAATGTCAGTTTTTCCTTCACTCTGGGTCCCTCAGGGCTTCCCTAGTAGCTCAGATGGTAAAGACTCTGCCTGCAATGAGGGAGACCCAGGTTCGATCCCTGGGTCAGGAAGATCGCATGGAGAAGGGAATGACCACCCACTTCAGCATTTCCACTCGGAGAATTCCACAGACAGAGGAGCCCGACGGGTCACTGTCCACAGGGTCACAAAGAGCCAGACTCAGTCGAGCGAAAAACACACTTACCTGAGTGTAGTTACATTTTTATACCACTTCGAGATAAGCACAGCAGTGGAAAGTGCAATATCTCAATTAGTCTATGGAAAGATCAGGATTTTCATTTACATGTTCAGAGAACCACATATGTATTTGCTAATTTTCAATAATTCTTTTCACAAGTTGCACCATATGTTTTCAGGCAGCTTTCAAGGAAGAATACTATTTTATTTCAAATTGTTACTTACCACAAAGCTAATTATTTCTTGATACATCTTTTCCATTTCTTTTACTCTCTAGTTATTTTCTTATTACTGATTTTGTTCTTTGAGAAGATTTAGGGGAAACTTGCTAGGAATCTTCTAGCATTTAATGTGGAAGAGAACTCTGATTCTTCTACTTAAATGAGAAGGACTAAGATGAATGTATTAAACTTGCTAGTAAATAAATTTCAACTCGAAAGAAAATCTTAAACAGAGTTATGCTGTGACAAAATTAGGAAATGGAAACCCACTCCAGTATTGCTGCCTGGAGAATCCCATGGACAGAGTTGCCTAGCAGGCTACAGTCCATGGGGTTGCAAGAGCTGGACATGACTTAGCAACTAAACCACCAGAGATGATCTTAAGGGCTAGGTGCTGGTGATCCTCTAAGTATTAGACCATTTGGGGGTTGTGTTATAAGGAGGAGTCAAGCAACAATTAGATCAGATTGATTGGCCTTGATATTCTTTTTCATCCTAAAAGTCTGTGGTTCTATGAACTCTGTAGAAATCTCACAGGATTAGCACTCCCCCCTCAACTGACTGAAGGCTCAATCCTTCGTACTTGTGATACCCTTTGTGTTTGGCATAGCTGTGTAATTTATTTCACTAACATCCATTTAGATGACACACACAAAGCATCAGTCACGGTTCATATATGTCAAGTCAGAAGCAGGGCAGAGATCATAATTATTTCTTGGCTACTTATTTATTAGTATGAAAGTTTGTATCTGTTACTATATTGGGTGAGAACAACAAACTGTCCTACGATCATAAAAATGGAATTAACAGTCATCTTAGTCTTTGGCACTCTCTATGAAGAGCTCAATATACACAGCATGCCATGAGGTAATCAATTACTAACCTCCTTCATTTTTTCCAGTTCATTCTGTAATGCTTGCTTTGCTATCTCAACTTCTATAAGCTGTTGCCTCAGTTTCTCATTTTCATCCTCTGTTGTTGTTCGCTTTTCTTCCACATTTTCCAGTTCATGGTGAAGTCTCACAGATACATCCTTTGCAACCTAAATTAAAGTGTTTTTACCAGTAAAATATAATTAAAGACAATACAATAAATGGACTAGTTACATTAAAAGTATTAGAGCCAATACATATATAGTATCCACCATATGCCAGGCATCCTTCCAGATGCTTTACATATAAACCATTCACACATAGAAACCATTTAACCACACAACAATCCCACAAAATAGGTTTGAGTATTATTCCTATTTTACAGATGAGGAAAACTGAGGCTCATCAAGGTAAAGTAATATGCTCAAGGTAACAGAGCTAACAAGCAGCCAGGTAGTCTGGTTCTACACTCTGTTCCCTTAATGTCCACATGATATCATGGTTACAAATGTTCAATCGTGTTTTACTATCTGTAGAGAAATTTCACAAATCACCTCTCATTCCGGGTGCCCCCATTATCACTTATTTTAAAACACTTAAAAATAAATTTGTTCCAAGTAGAGTCTGGGGCTTGAATTTTGACCCTATCATTCTAGGTGCTTAGTTTTATGAAACATTTTAATCTTTGAGATTAAGTTAAAAAAAATTAATGTGTGCATTTTTGCCTCCTGTTTAAAGATTACCTCAGAAATTTCAGGGTTTGGAACGAAAGTGAAGTAGTTTGGTTCAGTGACTTAGGACACAGACAGTGAATCTAGACTAGGTAGGGAGCCAGGCTGACCACTTACTAGCCAAGTTCCAGGGCTAGGGGCTGGGCGCCTAACTTCTGTAAAGGGGTCATCTTGTCACCTATGAAATGATGTTATTAATAATCCATACCTTACAGGATTTTTCCCCCCCTTGAGAACTAAGTGAAATAATAATATACGGAACAAGGCTTGATATAGTGCCTGGTGCAGGACCAACATTCCACAAATGTCAGAAAAAGGAAAAAGAAATATTACAAATTGCATAAAATGTTTTCCCATAGCTTAAAAAAAAAAGATAATTACACTCAGTTTTGATATCTTGATGAAATTAATACAACTGAAATTGCATTTCATTTGTTGTCCAAGACAGTCAAGATAACATCTGATTTGCATTGTCCACGAATCTGCCTACAGTCAAACCCAATGAACAGACCGCACCTGCCCCACACTCGCGTTTCCAAGCTGAAATTTCTCCACTAGTGAAGTAGGAGTTACTTCACTAAGAACAAGGTTCTTTCATTTAGCTCACTCTCCCATTACTTTTCCTAAAGGAACCCCACACGAGACAGTGTTCCTTTCTGGGAGTGGTTGAAATGGTTAAGTACAGAAAGGAAGGACTTCTGGAAGAAGGCGGGGATGAGGGGGAGGGGTGGCAGCTTTCAGAGAGAAATCTCAACTCTAGTATCTTCCCGGGAGCTGCCCCTATTCTGGGTTTCAACTCCCCCGGAGGAGTCTTCACCGGGCTGCTCCTGAGTAACTGAATCCATCCACTCGGCCTGCACTTGGAGGAGGCTCTCTGGAAGCCAGATCCAGGCCCGAGCCGGCGCTCTGCCACACCCATGTTCCGCTGGGGAGGGAGGCTCCTCCCACCTCGGTAAGACTCACGGTTCCTTCCCAGGAGAGTACCCCGAGCTCGCCCTCTGGAAGACCTTTCGTACACACAGGACTCTCACATCCACCTGTCTGTTCCTCCTCCTCCCCTTCCCGGACCTTGAATTGCTGTCACAGGCGCCGCGAAAACTCCCGCTTCCCTAAAGCTCTTGGCCTCTCCCCACTGAAGGCCTTTCGACGCAAAGAGCCCTGGATCCGAGTCCCCACCCCCTCCCGGTCCCCCGCGTCCGCCGCAGACCTTGAGGTCTTGCTCCAGGCTGCGCAGCAGCTCCCCGTCGATCTCGCCCGTCTGCGCGTAGCGGAGCCGCTTGCGCTCTGCTTTGCGGAGGCGGTACTGCAGGATCCGGCAGTTTTTGTTGGCTCTCTCCAACTCGTGGCGCATTTCCTGCAGTTGACAGGCGTCCTCCTCGAAGAAAGTGTCCCTCATTTCGTCCATCTCGGTCCTCAGCTCATCGATCTCGTTCTGAGGCGGGGACAGGCCGCGGATCAAAACTGGCCTCGCCCCACCACCCCACCACCCCTCGGACACACAGCACGTACACCCCATTCCAACTCCAAATCTTCAGCTTTAGCGGGCCCTCCCCATGGGACAGGGATGAAACGGAGCTGAATGAACGACAAGAAACTAAAGAAACGGGCCCTTGGCCTTCCCTCGCTCTCCTAACTCGAGTGCTCTCCATGAAAAAGTGAGACAAACCATAATAACCAGAGAAATGAAGGCCCAGATTTGGAGCCAAATAAAAACCTAACGCTATTGATCTCGAGCCCTCTGAGATCCAGAGCCTAGGAACCCCCTCCTCTCATTTCCTGTACCCTTTCCCTTCTTTTTTAAGTGAGAGAGGGTTAGCCGCCTCTCACTTTGCCAGGACACGCCCTAATCCTCCGAGGCCCACGCCTCCCCTCCCCCAACCGGTGCCCCCGCCTCCCGCCCCAACTCACCTTGAGAGTCTCGTTCTCCTCCCTCAGCTTCTCCATCTCCTCCTGCATTTCTTCCTGCTCCTGGAGCTGCTGCGGGTGCGGCTGCGACGAAGGGGGCGCAGCCGCCTGCATGCCTCCGCCGCTCGCGCTGCTCTCAGCGCTCTGCTGGGGGCCCTCTGCCGCCGCCGCCATTGGGGAGGCGGGAGGGACCGCCAGGGGCTCACAAACGGCAGGGGCGCCGGCGACTGGAGAGCTGCGGTGGCTGCTGCTGCCGCCGCCGCCGTTCTTAGCGTGCATCTGAGCCGCGGCCGCCGCCGCTGCCCGCTCTTTCTTCAGATGGAATTGGATGAGCTCAGACTGCAGACATCCTACCTTCCAGTAGCTCCCTCCAGCACCGCCGCCACCCGCCACCACGCCAAGCCCGGAATTTCTGCTGCCGGGGCCTGGGGTTTTGCCCGCAGAGGAGGAGGAGGATAGCGAAGGGGAGGCCCCCTCCCCGCCGCTGCCGCCCCTCTGCTGAGCGCGGACGCTTTTCCCTCGCCAGCCCCTGGGCGGCGGCGGTGGCAGCGGAGCGCCCCCCTCCCTTTCCCCGGAGCCACTGACGGCTCCTCCTCCTTCTCCACCCCCTCCTCCTCCTTCTCCTAGCGGAGGGGGTTCCTCGAGTTTGGAGGACGCGGGCTCTAGCTCCCGGAGCGTCTCCTCGGACAGGACAGGCCTCCTGACACCCACCGGGGCCACGGTCGCCACTAGGGCTGCTTCAGCACCAGCTACAGGCTGGACAGCTCCCGAGGCTGCCCCCTTGGGCGCCGGGGGCGCGGCCTTCTCCGCTCCGCCTCCGCTTCCCCGGGCGCTGGCCGGAGGCGCTGAGCGGCTCCCGGTCTTGTTGCCCTGCTGCTGCTGCAGCTGCTGCTGTCGACCAGAATTGAGTTTAGTGCCAGCCCCTACTGGGGCCCGGGTGGTCGCGGTTGCCTGTCGGACAGAATTGTCCCTCAGTCTAGCGGGTGACTGAGCACGCTGCTGCTTTCTGCTGCTGCCCTCCGGGTGCAAGCGAGCCTCAGTGGCACCGGTAGCGGCAGGAGCCGCGGCTGTGACAGGGGCAGCGCCCCCCGTCGGTGGCTGACTCATGGCGGTCTAGGAAGAATCTAAGGGACGTGATTTACAATAGTCCATCACCAGATCATTCGCTTCCCTCTTCACTGCCACCAACCTTCCTTTCTAATCTGAGACAGAAACAAAAGAAGGAAAGCACACAGCATATCTGCGTTGTTACAGAGCAAAGGCTGATTCCCCTCAACAGGAGAAGCCCTAGAAAATGAGATTTGAAAGGCGCTTTATAGAAGCCTTGACTTTACAAATAGGATGCAGAATGGTCAATTCTCATTTCGCCCGGAGAGGCGCTATCACCACCCCACTCTACCGCGGTAAAACGAAGATCTGAAAGCGGCTGAACCTAACATCTGAAAACGGCTACCTCACGGTAGCAGGTTAGGCAAGCATGGAGTCAAAAGGAATTGACGGAAGAACATTTTTTTGTTTCTTCTTCTTCTTTTAAGAAGATAAGGTCAAGAAGAAGCTTCAGAAGGAAAAGATGTCCATATGCTAGAATTGTCAATACCCTGACTTTTCAACTTTGGTTTCTTCACTATCANCAATTCGGTTTGGCAAATAATACTGAACAAAGAAGAGATGGTGGGAGGGTGGAGGAAAAGTCGTCCATCAACTTATTTTCTACATCTTCTCCCAGAGCAATGCTCCCAGAATATCTGACTACCTGGTCTAGCTATTTGGCAGGTCACACTAAGGTGGATCACCCAGATAAGTTATACTGCCAACGCAACCTTATTTTTATTTTGAATTAGGCATAACCACTCTGAAGCTGAAAGCCACCAGAAAACGCGTAATTCACCCCCATATAGTTCTAACCCAGGTTAGGAAGTTCGAGTTCCAGGAACTCGACTCCCACAATCAAAGGTACCTGGCTGCTGTCACGTGGTTCTCAGAAAGTGACAAGATGCTGTCTCTCTTGGAGGTTTCCCTTAACGAAAATCGCCAAGCAAGCACCCCAGCAACGGCCTAGACCAACAATTTTACTCTCAAGCTTTATCTGCCCACTGACCCATCCAACCCCATATCTCATCCCCATCCCTTTAGAAAATCCAGAACTGCTCACTTATTAGCAGAGGCGATGCTTTTTGAAGTCAATCGACAGCTTTTTCCTTCTGATCTTCCGGGGACTTCAGGATTTATTATTGTGTCTTCAGGAGACGAGAAAAGTTTCACTTCACAGTATTGTATATGCGACCGTCTGGCTGAGCACTTTCACTCTGGGCCGGTTCGCACCAGTTTCACACCCACTCGCTTTCTCCAAACAATGGCGTGAACGCGGCGACTCAGCGGCCGGGAGAGCGAATGACTCCTTCGGCGTCAGCGGCCGTGCTGGAGCTGCGGCTGGGAGCCGGCGAACCCGCGAGGTACCACGCCGTGCCAGACGCTCCCCGGGAAGTGCACTGATATTCATAAGCTGACCTCACCGGCCTGGGCAGGGGACGGGGCGGGATTGCAAAGGAGGACAGGGCAGAAGTAACCAAACAGAGGCTATTTTCAAAAGGGAAGAGAAGGCGGGGGCGGACGCGGAGGGGCGGGTGGCAGGCAGACAAAAAAGGGCCGGAGCCACGCCCGAGATGGAAGACCCGGAACGGCGCTCACAGGTTCCGCTGCACTTGCATATCCCTTCCTTGGCAGAAGCTTCCAAAGCCGCTCGGAATCGGATGCGCTGGTTTTCCGCAGAGCTTTGTTCTGGCCCGGATCAATCGCCATCAATTATTTACTTGAGCTCTGGTCTCGGGGAGGCGGATTCCAAGAGCCTTCCGGGTGTGATCCGCGTCTCTCGATGCAGCTGCGCGGCGCTGGCGGGCGGCAGCTGGGAGGTCTCTTTGTTCCTTCACTTTAATTCTCGGTTGAGCTCTCCACGCGGTGCACCCTCCCCACCCCCAGCCCGGGCGGAGTCTTCAGACGTCGTCTCCACGAGGAGATAATGGTAGCCAGATACGTCGTCCCGCAGACAAAGGGTTCTTGTCACGCCTCGACTCATTTAGTACAAACCGAATAAAAACCGGTTTGCAGCGATCCCTTACAGACGGGTTTGCCTTCGCTCCATTTTCTTCTCTCTTTTATTAAGTTCCAGTGTCCACTGTGAACACAAGGAACAATTACCGTGGTCCATAATCTTCATAGTAGTGCATGTGGGTAACAAGAATCATCAAGAGTGTATTTACTATAAGATACGAGTTTAAAGGGGGCGGGGGAGACTTCTGAATATATGTCTTGACAATGCACAATAACCCATACTGCTCCACAGTAACAGTATTTAAAAATAAGACTGGAAAATTCTCTTTTGCCTTCCTTTTTTTTGTTGTTGTTGTTTGTTTGTTTGTTTGTTTTGGTGAGGTGAAGTGGGTGGAGGGAAGTAGGAAGTTCTCTTTCTTACCTGTAAGAATTCCTTGGTGAACTCGAAGATGAGAATGAAAATAAGTGCTGCTTTACAAAGAGTATTTTTATTTTAAATTTCTCTAACATTAATATTCTGGTTTTGCATGTAAAAGAGGATCGATATCTGGAAATAATAATTTTTATATTGACATGAATTTTAGTGTAACATTTTATTTTCCAAGTGTAACACCTTGCATTAAAAGTGAAATACATTTTAGGAGTGGTTTGCATACAAGCAGTATCATTACAGTGAAACATGAAGATGCTCAAGCCCTGGTGATTAGTATCTCCAGCAATATATAAGACAGATATAGCATCAGGACAAAATCTGTTTATCTGCTCCAAAATAGATCAATGCCTGGTTTTTGCTCGGCACTGTCCAAGGTGCTGGGTATGCAAAGAAAAATCAAGAAATATTTGGGTAGGCTCAAGCATGTTGATGAGAAATGGGATGATTTCCATACAATCCTTTAAATACCTCTGGAAGGTGGAAATGGGATGTCTATGATATCTACCATGAATAGTTCAGACTTTGACTAACATACCAAAAATAAAGGGAAAACAGCAAGGTAAAATGTAATCACAATTTATTTGGAATTTGATTAATTTCCTTAAGAAATACTAAGATTGATTTAAAATGGATAAAGACATTTTTCAGATTAATCTTTACAAATCAAATAATGATATTATAAACATAGTCTGTGGACACAAAATCTACCTCATCCTGCTTCTTTAAGAATTTGTACTCTGTTTAGGTATCTATATTTCAGTTTTTCCTTAGTCGATATTATTTATTTCAATGCAATTAGTAACTTTAAAAACGTCTAATAAAAATCAAGAATTGATTATCATGCATCTTAAACAACCAATATGCTTAAACGTGTCATTTTATAATATAGTATTATGCAATTCAGGGTTTAAAGCTAATAATAAAGATTAAGTGCAGTGTTTAAGATGCTTCTTTACTCATGTAAATGTGCCATAAAAAGAACTTTTGAATTGGAAATTGATCTGGCTTGCTATTTTATTTGCTAGTGAGAGAAAAGCTGATGTTTTCAGATCCATCCTCTGTTTTTGGAAAATAATTTAGCTTGGATATTTGCCATTGTCTTGACCACTACTGATATATGTATGCTGTAAAAAAAAAACATGTTATCTGAATTACATTTTAGATAATAGTTTATGAATCATAGACTCTTTGGGTTGTAAACATCATGATTTATCTTTTTAATCTCTAAGCAGGTTACAAACCACATTTTACTTTGGTTTAGCCTAATTTCAGCCATCTCAATAAGGTCTGTTCTACAATCTCCTGGACCAAGTGAACACATGTTATAACTTAACATTAGGACTAAAAACTGATGGTTAATTCATATACTGGATAAGGCTGCTGCTACCTGTGAATGGCAGAAATTGCTACTCTACCACAGGTATTTTATTTACTCTTGTTTTTTGCTGTTGTGTAAGTTTGCAATTGCATATTGCATACCAAACTTCTGTTGTACTACTTCTGTAAATGTCCATGAATATCAACTCTTTATAATTCAATGTTTAGCCACTCATTATAGCCAAAATATTATCAAGCATCTGATTTTAATATTCAATCATAATCTTAGTGAAGATTTTTAACAAGTCTAGTAATTACATGAATTCTATATACATTTAAGATTCTATACACATTTAAATTCTATATACATTCCATATACATAACTTTAATTAAGTTATTAAATTTTCCCTAATCTTACTAGTTTAACAGCTCAGAATTGTCAATTTTTATATATCAGTGCTTTAAGAATTTTTTATCTTCCTACCCTAAATCCTCCTTCATCCCTGGTGGCTCAGATGGTAAAGCATCTGCCTGTAATGTGGGAGACCCAGGTTCGATCCCTGGACTGGGAAGATCCCCTGGAGAAGGAAATGGCAACCCACTCCAGTACTTTTGCCTGGAAAATTCCATGGACAGAGGAGCCTTGTAGGCTACAGTCCATGGGGTCACAGAGTTGGACATGACTGAGCGACTTCACTTCACTTCACTTCAGTGTGAGTATAGTAGGCATCCTAAAGTAATTTAGGATAGAGTCTGGGGTCGCACAGAGTCAGACATGACTGAAGTGACTTAGCAGCAGCAGCAGCAGCAGCAGCAGCAGCAGCAACCCATACTTAAAGCTCAACATTCAGAAAACTAAGATTATGGCATCTGGTCCCATCACTTCATGGGAAATAGATAGGGAAACAGTGGAAACAGTGTCAGAATTTATTTGGGGGGGGGCTCCAAAATCACTGCAGATGGTGATTGCAGCCGTGAAATTAAAAGATGCTTACTCCTTGGGAGGAAAGTTATGACCAACCTAGATAGCATATTCAAAAACAGAGATTTTACTTTGCCAACAAAGGTCCATCTAGTCAAAGCTATGGTTTTTCCAGTGGTCATGTATGGATGCAAGAGTTGGACTGTGAAGAAAGTTGAGCGTCAAAGAATTGATGCTTTTGAACTGTGGTGTTGGAGAAGACTTGAGAGTCCTGGGACTACAAGGAAATCCAACCAGTCCATTCTAAAGGAGATCAGTCCTGGGTGTTCATTGGAAGGAATGATGCTGAGGCTGAAACTCCAATACTTTGGCTACCTCATGCAAAGAGCTGATTCATTGGAAAAGACCCTGATGCTGGGAGGGATTGCGGGCAGGAGGAGAAGGGGACAACAGAGGATGAGATGACTGGATGACTCGATGCACATGAGTCTGAGTGAACTCTGGGAGTTGGTGATGGACAGGGAGGGCCGGTGTGCTGTGATTCATGGGGTCGCAAGGAGTCGGACACGACTGAGGGACTAAACTGAACTGAGCTGAACCCATACTTCACCGTGAAACCTTAGACCAGCTTTTTCTATATTTTATTTATAAATATTTTCTCCAGACTGTCTTTTGCCCTCTGATTTTGTGGTGTTGTGCACAAAATTCTTAATTAATATGTGGATATATTTTTCTTATTCTTTCTTTCTTTTTTAAAAAGAAACTTTATTTTCTGTCAACTTATTTCCATTTTGAGTTTGTGGAAGAACAACTTAAGACTACTCTAGGGTTGTTCCTACCTATTCAGTGATCTGAGCAGTGGGAGCTGCAGACCAGTCTTCATTGACAGGCTTGAGTGGGAAACAGCTGAATAGATACAGAAAGCACCCACACACCTTCAGACCAGCCCATCACCTTAGCTTAGGTGAGCAGTGAACTTTGGAAGCAGTGAACTTTGGAGCTAGAGCCGTCCAGTCACCTGGAAATTCCTCCCTGGTCACAGCCTTCTCAGCTGCCTCCTGCTTTTCTTTGTCAGTCTCTTCAGGATTTTTGAAGAAGAAGAGATCAGATATGATATTCAATGGGTATTTGCTGGGGTCCAGCCTGAGTGGATCCAGGGTAATTCGAAGCGGGGATGGAGTCGGCATCCTAAGAAAGAACTATTTAATTAGAAATATAAAGAGAGATTAGGAAAGAATAGTTTAGTAGGAAAATTAGTGGAGAAAAAGAGGCTGAATATCTTGGTTTATGTGGAATACCAATAAAACTCTGAGACAAGGAATTTGCACCACCTACGTAGGCCACAGGCATCTTTCCATTCTCCCGAAGGAGAGGAGGCACTAAGGCCTCCCCGGTCAGATCTTAGAAGCCCCTGCAAAATTAGTAGGCTTGGCAGGCATCCATGCTCCAGATGGGAATTCAGCCAGAAAGAGACAGAAAGAATGACATGAGGAGGGAGACCAGTCTTTCCAGGAACTGATCCTTTTCTTTATTTTCGAGGTCCGCTTATATACTTTTTGTTATACATAGAGATAGAATACAAAGTCACGCGGGGTCAGCAGACCCAACCTTTATCAAAATCAAGTGCTTCGTATAAATGTATACAAAGGTTTTAGGGGTTTTACATCATCTTCTGGTAATGGGGCCTGCTAACATTTTATGACCCTTTCTTTCTGATAATGATCAGTCAACCAGAAAACTTGTTTTTTCCAGGGGTGATTTTTCTTAAACCAGGTACCACCCTCTGAAGGCACCAGATAAAGTTGCATTCCTATGGGGTGGAGGTGCAGTGGGTTACAATTAAGAAAGGAATTTACTTAGCCTAAGGTTTAACATGATTAATATCAAAGGTTAATACTTATTTCTCCTCTATGCTAGTTTATATTCATTATAAGGGCAGGGAATATGGAGATTTAGCAGCAAATATTGGCTCAAAAAATGAAAAACCCTTCACCAGTATAATTTCTAATCAACCCACTATACTATACTAATAATTTTCTAACTTCTCAAAAGGATCTGTATTTAGAAAGTTAAAACATCTTGTGCCTGTCACAGTTGGGAGGCTGTGAACAATCACATGTGGCTGGACAAACCTGTCAGGCAGGCTGGAAAACTTTCAGAGGAGTTTATGGATTGAAACACTCTTGTCATGCCCAGGAGTTTTATTAACTGGAGCTCAAAGTTAACTGTTTCTCAGAGAGAGGTGGTGGGGGACAGCCCCCCGTAAGGTCAGAGGTATAGATGAGAGCATAAAGCAGTAAAGTAGGCAGACTCTGGTTTTGGGGGTAGATGCTCGGGAACAGGGGGTCTCCTGAGGCTCTATCCCGCCTTTGCGTATGCCGAGCCTCCTTCCTCATGACCTTTGCCATGGGCGGAGTTCGTCACGCTGGCTCCCAGCAGGTATTCACAGGAGATGGTGCCACGCAGGTGCAGAACTTCCACTACATCAGACCCACTGAGTGAGCTCCCTTGTTGCACAGAATGGTGATGTCCACACAGCACAGGGGAGAGTCTGTGTTACACAGAGCAATGCTAAACGAGTTAATGTAAGAGGCTTCTGTACGAGGCCAGTGGCCAGCCCTGGGATCAGTAACCACCAGCAGTCTTGGCGCCGGGAAGGCTGCCTGGATCTGGTTAGTGGAGTTCCCAGAAGTAAAGCAGCCAGCAATAGGAGTGGCTCCAATGGCAGCAGTGGGCTCCAGCACAGCTGACTGGCCAGGCTTCCCGGAGAATGTGACACTGACATCAGTTGGGTTTTCAATGGCACCTATGACACGCTGCCAACAGAAGCTTCTCCCAGGTTTTCGTCATACTTATGACGTACATGCCACGAGCTTTCCTTTGGCAGATGTACCATTCCATCTGGAAGTCAAGGCTGGGGCCACCTAAGCGGGTTCCTGTGGCAAGGTATTTGAGGGCATCCTTCTCCTTCATTTGCAGGACATCAAGGACTTCGGACATTGTGAAAGTTTCCCTTTAATTTATGATAGGAATCCAGAACAATGCTGTATGAGCTCCTGTCTTGGTGGTGCGGAAAGCACACATACGTTTTTCAATAATTATACTTATAGCTGTTAGACTTTGGCTTCAGAGAAGGCAATGGCACCCCACTCCAGTACTCTTGCCTGGAAAATCCCATGGACAGAGGAGCCTGGTAGGCTGCAGTCCATGGGGTCGCTACGAGTTGGACACAACTGAGTGTTTTCACTTTCATGCATTGGAGGGGGAAATGGCAACCCACTCCAGTATTCCTGCCTGGAGAATCCCAGAGACAGGGGAGCCTGGTGGGCTGCTGTCTATGGGGTTGCACAGAGCCGGACATGACTGAAGTGACTTAGCAGCAGCAGCAGCAGCAGCAGCAGACTTGGACTTAGAAAGGTCTTCCCATTACAAAGTGATAATATGTTTTCATGCATAGTTTTAATTCAAATATAATTTTTAGAAATTTTAAAAGCTGCTTTGAATAAACCTGGAAATGATTTTTATGAACGATGTGCCATAGTAATTTAAGTGTGGTTTCAGCAAGTAAGCAGTTATCCTTTCTCCACTGGCTTAAAATCAGTGGCAGTAGTTGTTCTTTGTCTTGCTGAGATGATTATAATTATAAATAATATCTTTTGATTGCTGATGGGGATGCTTCAGTTGTGTCCAACTCTTTGTGCCCCCACGGATTGTAGCCCTCCAGGCTCCTCTATCCCTGGGATTCTTCAGGCAAGAATACTAGAGTGAGTTGCCATTCCCTTCTCCAGGGAATCTCCCCGACCTGGGGATCAGACCCTCATCTCTGCTGTCTCCTGAATTGTAGGTGGATTCAGCCACCTAGGAAGCCAGCACAACTTTTCAAGTATTTATATTATTTAAAAATTTAATCCTAAAAATAGGTAAGTGCTGTTATTATCTCCATTTTATACATTAGGTTATCAAAGTTCATTGAGAGTAAATAACTTTCCCAAAGTGACAATTTAGTGTCAGACTCAGACTTGAACCAAGCCACGCTAGCTCCAGAGCGCATTTAATAATCATACTGTTTTTTTTTTATTTTAGTATTCCATATTCCAATAATGGTGTCTTTTCTGCATTACCCACTCTTTTCATTGATCTATTCCTATGCTGACATATGCTACTTTAATTATAAAAAATTCATAGACCACATTGACACCTGATAGGGCGTGTCCCCTTTTATTCATTTGAATCTTCTCTGTTTCCTTATGTCCATTTTTCTCTCATGTGAACTTTAGTTTATCATGCTTTCTGGAAATCCTGCAGTGATTATCTAACTTTATACATCTACTTGGGAAAATTCATATCTTTGTAATATTAGAGTATTTTTGCATGGGAATGTAATCTACCCATTGATTTGAATTATTTTAAATGTTCCTTAACAATGTTTCTTTTGTGTTGTGGTTATAATCTTGCACTTGTGTTTTGGCCTTATTTTCAGGTATTCCAAAATATTGGTTTCAATTGTAAGCAGTATATCTCAACCATATTTTCAATTATTTGTTGCTATGTATGAAAACTATAATTAGTTGATTTTTGTCTCTGCCATGTAGCTGAATGATATTGTAAATATTAATTGTTTTTCATTCACTATTTTTCTTTTTTTATAGAAATGAAGCATATGAAAGCCTTTTGAATTTCTTTTAGAAATGAAGAATATAAAATTGTTACACAAGTGAAAAAGCATTCCCTGAAACTATCCATTACAGTCACTACATTTTATGGATTTTGATCTAGACTATGTGTGTGAACCAAGTTTCTGCACTTCAGTGATTTTTCCTTGGCTGCTTTTTTTTTTTTTGGCTTTTTCTTTTTTATTTCACATGAAAAAGTGAAAACAGCATTGTAGAGTGATTTCTTTCACTGTGTTTTTTATCAACTTCAGCACTTTAAAATGGCAAAAACTTCGTACTATGAGTGCCACTGAGGATCTGAGACAACCTAAAGAGTATTTTGTTTAAAGAACACACACACACATCACATTAACATATACCTCTGAAATGTGAAAAAAGGTTAGCAAAACAACAGACTAGTGTCAGCCATTCTATATGAAATTCCCCATTTTGACCAAAATCATCTTGCCAAAAATGGACAGAACTAGCATAAAAGCAGATATTAGAAGTTTAAAAAACAAGCTACCTTTACAGCATGTTTCAAACTTGATAGTATTTCCATACATTGTTTCTTTTCATCTTTATCACAAAGTGATAGTGCTTTACATCAGAAATATTAAAAAGGAAATTAAAGTAACATGTGCTGCCTGATTGAAGGGAAATCACACATCATGGTTGACAGCAACTGTACAGAATATGTGGAAATTGTACAGTCGCCTGATGTAAAGTCTCCAAACTAAAATTAGGGGACAAGCATTTGACTAATTCTTTCAAAATTTAATGTATTCCTATTTGGGATGCAATACACACACACACACACACACACATACACACACACACACACACACACACACACACACATATATACTCAAAAAAGGAAGTTTTCTGGACTTTCAGGAAGACTCTCCTACCCTTCCACACTCCTCTTCCCAAAGCATTTAACAGTAATATAAGATTTTTGTATAGTATGAGTAATTTGTATATTTTCTAATTTTTTAACAATATTTAGTGTTTATAAGGTTTAAAAGAAATTAAATAAGATGAAGTTCCTGCTCTCATGTTTATGTTCTATAGTATAACTAATGGATACTTTTGAGAAAATATAAACCTAAGCAAAAATCCAAGTGCTGATTTTATGTAGATGTTAAGGAAACTTACCAGAGGGTAATATAGTCAGGGAAAATCTCATGCAAGGATAAAATTCAAGCTGGCCTTGAAAAAAATTACAGGTTTGACCCATTTATTGAATCCCCCTGGTTGACAGCGATCTATTTCTGCGTTAATTCTGTGTCGTTCTTTCCTTTTTTTTTTTGCACTGGACGTTCATCGAACTTTTAGCATATAAAGAACAGGGGCCATATCTTGTTCACAGTTACATTTCCACTGTTTCTGTTCACTATTCTTTGCTCACAAATGATTATTTAGCCATAAAAATATGCACATTTGTATTATATTGCTTTATTGTCATAAATGTATGTAATATTCTTCTCATATAGATTGTTTGGGATATGTGGGGCCACATCTTATTTTATATCCTTCCCAGTTTTTAGAACAGGGTTTTCCAAATTATAAGTGCTTCATAAATATTCTCAATTGAATGAGGATATTGCAAACGAGAAGAGGGATTTAAGCAAAGGGAATGAAAGCTACAGCCTAAGGCAAGGAAAGGCTTCCTCAGTGGCTCAGTGGGTAAAGAATCCGCCTGCAATGACGGAGACACAGGAGACCTGGGTGAGAGATCCCCTGGAGGAGGAAATGGCAATCCACTCCAGTATTCTTGCCTGGAAAATCCCGTAGTTCCTCTNGAGGATATTGCAAACGAGAAGAGGGATTTAAGCAAAGGGAATGAAAGCTACAGCCTAAGGCAAGGAAAGGCTTCCTCAGTGGCTCAGTGGGTAAAGAATCCGCCTGCAATGACGGAGACACAGGAGACCTGGGTGAGAGATCCCCTGGAGGAGGAAATGGCAATCCACTCCAGTATTCTTGCCTGGAAAATCCCGTAGTTCCTCTTTCTATGGGACTACAGTCCATGGGGTCACAGAGAGTTTGAAGTGAAAGATGTAGAATCTTTCTGTTAACGAGTACTCGGGTACCTTCAGTAGTTTTCCAGTACCAGTTAATAATAACTCCAACTTTCTGGTTAGTTAATTCAAAATTCTTCTCTCTTTTCTTTCTCCCTGCACACCTCCTTAAGCATTCAGGTAGTCTTATCAGCTGTGAATACAAAGTAATTTCCAAATAGATTCATTTCTCACTATTTTCACTGCTACTACCACGGTCCAAGGTCTTCCCTGGTGGCTCAGATGGTAAAGAATCCACCTGCAATGCAGGAGACTCTCCCAGGTTCCATCCCTGGGTTGGGAAGATCCCCTGGAGAAGGGAATGGCAACCCACTCCAGTATTCTTGCCTGGAGAATCCTATGGACAGAGGAGCCTGGTGGGCTACAGCCCATAGCATCGAAGAGAGTCAGACACGACTGAGTGACTAACACACAGTCCAAAGGAAAATGATCACTTCCCTGAGAGGATTGCCCTATGTCTACCCTGCCTCTCTCTCCTATGTAGCAATGTCCACACGGAGACCAGAGCGATAGTTTCAAGTCAGAACACATTGCTCTTCTGCTCAACCCTCAAAGCAGCTTGCCACCTCTCCCAGGGCAAAGCCCCTGGTTCTCGTGCAGTTCAAGGAGGCTCCCTTACTGTCTCCACCTTGCTGTACCCTTATACCCTGGTCTGGCTTTTTCCTCAAATGCTTCCTGCACACTCAGGACTGGGGATTTTCGAAACATTGTTTCCCTTCATGCACCTTCACACCTCCTCTATCTTTTTTCAAATGTCACCTACTTTGACAGTCACAATATTCTTATTTCTTTATACGAGCTTGTGTTCAGTCAACAATTTCTACCCTCCTTACCATACTTTTTTGTATCTTCATAGCACTTATCTCCACTTAACATACTCCACATTAATTGAATTTTTCCTGTCTGCTTCCCCACTTTAGAGTCTCCAAGACGGTAGAGCTTTCTTTCTTTCTTTTTTTTTTTTTTTTTTCTTTTCTCTAGCTCTAGGACCCAGGACTTTGTAAGCACTCAAAAATGTTTTCACTTGTTTGAATAGATTTTTTTTTAAAGGGGGGGTAAGTAAATAAGTATCCTTGAAGATTTCAGATGTCAAAACAGAATTTTGCTTTGATCAAAAAAAGCAACAGAGACACACTAAGGATACTTGCAGAAGAGAGTAGAGAGAGGTTGCCCATGGTCAGAAAGGATAAATCCAAGGAAGACAAAGAGTATAACATGGATTTGCTAATCCAATCTGAGATCATTGGAATCCGGCTTAGGAAAATAGTTGTTTTTGTTCAGTCACCCAGTCATGTCCAACTCTTTGTGACCCCATGGACTGCAGCACGCCAGGCCTCCCTGTCCCTTACCATCTCTCAAAGTTTGCTCAAGTTCATGTCCATTGCATCGGGTGAGGCCATCCAACCATCTCATCCTCTGATGCCCTCTTCTCCTTCTGCTTTCAATTTTTCCCAGCATCAGGGACTTTTCAGATGAGTTGGCTGTTTGCATCGGGAAAAACAGAAATGGAGGGAAAGTAATGAATTCCAAAGGGACAAATGTGAATTGGCTGAATTAACGACCGTGGGTGGAGAGAAGTGACATTTCACAGATACTCTAAATAATACTGTGATCTTAGAGAGCTGGAAACTATTGGGCCATTTTCAACAAGAAGGAAGGTGAGAAGGTTTGGAAAAGATGACACTGCTATTATGGGGGAAGAGTAATGATTTATTGAGATTTTTTTAAAAAAATCATTCTGTTCCCATAATGCTCTTTATTGCAATGATGTAGAGGGTGAATGAAAATGAACTTTTTTATAGTCATAAAAGACTATAAAGCATGTTTTTATTTTTTATGTTTTATACTGTTCCTCCACACATCAGACAGCTGTATTTGACCTGCATACTAATCAGGAGAGGAGTGATTCTCTGCTTCTCCAGGTTAATGTACAGTGTGTTCCTGCCGGGTCTAAAAGAGCCATGAAACAATAGAGGGGTCGCCAGATTCTCCATGTCCCTATCCCCCAGCAGCGTGCTCATTTCAGGATTCTGCTTTCATAGGCAGCACATAGCATAACAGAGCTCAAGATTCTACAATTTTCTACTGAGACAGAGAGAGCAGGAGAAAACGGGAGAGCGAGAGAGAAAGAGAGGTCAGGATCTACGCTGGTTTATTGCCTTGAGATTCTGCACTATAACTGTACTATCTTCTGCTGTTTCCTTTAGTCTTGAGTTTCTGAGAATATAAGTACTGGGAAATATTTGCTTATCCCATTAGTTTTAAAGAGTAGAATCAAGAGTAGAATAAAGTTATGCCGCTTACTTGCCATTCAAAAAACAATGAACTGCCCACCAGGAGAATGTTTAGGAAGGCTGAGCCATCCAGATTTTTAGAACTGAAGTGATGGTTGTAAGAAGTAACAACCATTTATAAAGTGCTTAGCATTTCTGAGGTGGCACTTCCTTTCAAGGTTCAGCTTACTTCTAATGAGTCACAAGCTTGAAACTGTTTCCCCTTATTTTGTCTTTTGCTGTCTTTGTGCGTTTTCCTCTTTTGGTATTATTAAATACGAAGGGAGTTAGACTTG
This sequence comes from Neotragus moschatus, assembly GCA_006410615.1. Taxonomy (NCBI): domain Eukaryota; kingdom Metazoa; phylum Chordata; class Mammalia; order Artiodactyla; family Bovidae; genus Neotragus; species Neotragus moschatus. Next base: position 276,654 of record SJYA01001379.1, on the reverse strand, counting down.
AAGGGATTATGGGGTAAAGACTTAAATTGCTTGGCTATATTTTTGAATGAACAGAGTGAGTGAGGCCCTGGATTAGTAAGAATTCTTTTGGTTAAAGTGATGATAACCCAAGTCAAACTAGCTGGGGTGAGAAAAGAGTATTTATTGGAAGGACATCCTGTTGCTAAACGTGAGAAAACAGCTGGACTCATCGACCCTGGGGCATGGGCACTGCGGGACTCTCTCAGCCTCTTATTCCTGTGTCTCTGGTGTTTCAATGTCAGTTTTTCCTGCTTCCGGCCAGCTCCCCCTCTTCTTCCCTGGTACCTGCATCCCACATTGTGGTCCTCCCACTTCAGGGAAGCCCTGGCTGGCTTTCCCAATTCTATTTTGAAAAAAGCGCAGAGAAGGATTCAGAGTCACTGCTTTTAGGTCACAGGCTCATCCTTGCTGTATTCTGCCAAGGCCAAGAGGCCATGTCATGGGGTCCTACACGAGCAAGGAGCCTTCTGCTCATAGATGAGGAAGCTGAGGCACAAGGAGGCTAGCTGACTGGTCCCAGATCACTCAACTAATACCAATACTATTTGACCACTATCTATACACGTCATTAATAAATATTAATTCAAATTGGACCTGCAATCATTAAAAAGCCATCTGGAACGAGCCTGAAACAGAGGGCAGTTAAAACAAGATGGTAGATGGTATTCGAACAATGGTGCTGGAGAAGACTCTTGAGAGTCCCTTGGACAGCAAGGAGATCAAGCCAGTCAATCCTAAAGGACATTAACCCTGAATATCCATTGGAAAGACTGATGCTGAAGCTGAAGCTCCATTACTTTGGCCACCTGATGCAAAGAGCCCACTCATTGGAAAAGACCCTGAAGCTGGGAAAGATTGAAGGCAGAAGAGGGCAATGGAAGATAAGATGATTGGATGGCATCACCAATTCAGTGAAAATGAACGTGGGCAAACTCTGGGAGATGGTGAGGGACAGGGAGGCCTGGAGTGCTGCAGTCCATGGGGGGCGGGGGGGTGGGGGTGGTCACAAGCAGATATTCAATAGGTTATATAGCACCATCTAGTGGTCATCTAGAGAATTTAATTTTATTTACATTTCACTGTGATATTCATAACNTCCAGGAGATAGTGAAGGACAGGGAAGCCTTGAGTGCTGCAGTCCATGGGGGGCGGGGGGGTGGGGGTGGTCACAAGCAGATATTCAATAGGTTATATAGCACCATCTAGTGGTCATCTAGAGAATTTAATTTTATTTACATTTCACTGTGATATTCATAACTGAGGAAGTTTTGTCTATTTTTAATAAGGTATTATAAGCCAGAAACATAGATTTACGTTCAGAAATCTGTATATTTTATGGGCCCAGTCATAAAACAGTGCACATCTAAAGGGTCATTTCAACTAATATTTACTAGACCAGTTTCTTAGTGCTGATGTTGACAATAACTTTGAATTGAAAAAAAAAAAAAAAGAAAGAAAACCTGGAATAAATCCTCTTGTGGAAAATAGCCATTTATTCTCAAATGCAATATAAAATGAGCCAGACTTCAAGGTTTGCAGAAGACAGTCTTGTTTCTGGGAAACAAATAGTTGCTACTATGAATTAAGTAAAAGGTATGTACAACTCCTAGGGGCCTTTTATCCCGAAAGGACAGGACGGAAGAGGCGCTGCTCTACAGTTTGCTTTGAGAATAGGAAAGAGGGAGCCTCACGCAGGGGACAGAGCTGGTTGGACAGCTTGATCCTGAATGCTAAATTCTCCAGAAGACCACGAGATGGCGCTTTATAACCTGTTGAATATCGTCTTGTTCAACGGCCACATCGTATCTGACTTTGTTACCACTCTGGTGCCACCAACTATTTTGATACAATCAGTCGTGCTACGTTTTTTTTTTTTTTTTTGCTCTGGTTTTTAAAATGTTCTATTTTTTTAAATTTTTAATTTTTTAGTTTGTTTTGCTTTACAATACTGTATTCGTTTTGCCATACATTGACATGAATCAGCCACGAGTGTATATGAGCTCCCAATCCCGACCGCCCTCCCCCCTCCCACCCCACCTCATCTCCCTGGATCATCTCCATGCATCAATCCCAAGCATCCTGCATCCTGCATCGAACCTAAACGTGAAACTTACAACAAGATGATTCTAGCATTTATTATTTCTACATACTACAGTAAAATTTCTAGGAAAGGGAAAGCTTACACAAAAATACTGACCTCTTAACTATTTTAAGATTATATTTAATACAGCATCGTTTGGTAATATTTTAAATATAAACTTAAACTTCTATTACAGAAATGATGCAGGTAATCAATAAATTTGTTCCTGGAGCACTAGATGTATAAGACGAAATTTTACATATCTTTAGAGAATTCACCATACCAGGCTCTATAACACTGGAATCAGGCTAATATTTATGACCCTCTAGTTACTTGATGAGGTCATTCAGATCTTGATATGAAAGACTTGACGCACATCTGCGTCTCCATTCCTCCCCTGCAGAAAAGCCTATTTCTGTTCTTGATGCAATATGTGATTTGGGGCAAATCAATGTCTCTGGACTGGACCTCAGTTTCTTAAGCCAATAAAATCAGTGTTTTGGATTATATGACTTTTTCGTGTTTCTTCCTGTTCTAAAATTTAAAACTCATTCATCTCAAGTATTTATATTTATGTCTTACTACTCATATCTTACTATCATGATCCACTGGCTCCTGGGAGGAGAAATGAGGCAGACATACTACCTGTCAATTCAAGAGTGCTGGAAAACTAAATCCTAGCCCCCAAATGTTTTATTTTTCTCTTCTGTAGACCTTATAATTTATAGCCCCCTGGTGGTTAAATGTTAAAATAGACACCCATCTTTCCTTTCAGAAGATTTTAGTGTGTATGTGTTTGCTGCATAAGAGGAAAAGAAAAGAAATCCTGAGAAAAGAGCTCACCTGACCATGATATTTTCTTCCCTTCACGCAACTAGATTTCATGATAGGTGGAAATATTCTGAAGGAGGACGCAGACAGAACAAGCTCCATCTTGAAAGCAGGACTCCAACTAGGGCCAGACTGTGGACTTTGAGCTATTTGCCCAGTATCTATGAAAATGACATACCAACTGGAAAACCAGACCCCCCAGAAGGAAGAGCCCAAGACTCTCCATTGCCTAAAAGAATATCCTAAGTATCTGCGTAACCGAATAAAATCATAAATTCTATTATGCTTATTGGGGTATGACCACAGGCCTATTGATAATTGTCCACTGTTAACTATCTAGGCTTAAGGCATATGAATCGTGAGTTAACTTAGATGGTATGTTTCTTTTCCTGTGTTCAGACTAGTTTCAGGTAATTTGGGGAGGTGGGTTTGGGCACCTACACTTAGGGTATATAAGCTTTTGACAAAAACTGATCAGGATTCTTGGCTAAGAGGAGACTCTGCCTCGGGCAGTCTGTGTAATAAACTGCACTCCACCATCTCCATTGTCATTCTGAGTGAGTTTGTTTCCTGGAACACCTGACTACAACAATTCTATCCTTGCCTCAGGTAAAAACAGACCTGTTACTCCAGCTGGTTCAGTCAGTTCAGTTCAAAGCTGTGGCACACCGAGGGCTTTAATGTCCATCACTCCAAATCTTTGTTGTGACGAGACAGAACAGAGGCATATTCACTCCAAATCTTTGTTGTGACGAGACAGAACCAAGGCAGATACACTCGCCTGACAGGACCGGATGCCATGATCTTAGTTTTCTGAACGTTGAGTTTTAAGCCAACTTTTTCACTCTCCTCTTTCACTTTCATGAAGAGATTCTTTAGTTCTTCACTTTCTGCCATAAGGGTGGTATCATCTGCATATCTGAGATTATTGATATGTCTCCTGGCAACCTTGATTCCAGCTTATGTTTCATCCAGCCCAGCATTTTGTATGGTGTACTCATACATCATAAGCAGTGTGACAATATACAGTATAATGNTGAAGAGATTCTTTAGTTCTTCACTTTCTGCCATAAGGGTGGTATCATCTGCATATCTGAGATTATTGATATGTCTCCTGGCAACCTTGATTCCAGCTTATGTTTCATCCAGCCCAGCATTTTGTATGGTGTACTCATACATCATAAGCAGTGTGACAATATACAGTATAATGACAATAAAAGTATGAATCCACCTTTATGCAAAGATGAGTTGCATTGAATTCTGAATTATTGTAGTTATCTCAAAGCAAAAGACAGTGAAGCTGGAGAAAGACATAAGCTCAAGAGGAAAGGGGACGGTGGCTGCCATTCCAAGGATGAGTCTCAAAGAGTTAAACCTTTCCTCCGTGACTGGATGAATGTAACCTTGGGGACTGTACCCACATGTATCTCAGGCCAAGTCAAATACCTGGGAGCCACCTTTCAGGTTCCTCTTTCCATTCGCCTGCCATGCACGACAGCAAGAAATAATATTGTTTAAAATTGTTTCTTACAGAGAAGACCACAAAGAGTCTTGAGAAAATTTCTTCCATGACGCAAGCAGGTTGTGGGCAGTCATGTCACTAGAGGAGGAAGCCAAAACTCCTTCTGGTCCCTTGGCTCCTGTTCCTTTAGGAAAAGCCCTAATCTTTCCATATGGGAATAGCATGGCAACAACTGTAGTTCTTAGGACACTGGGAGAAGGTAAGATTCAGCTCGGTTCAGTTGCTCAGTCGTGTCCGACTTTTTGCCACCCCATGAATCGCAGCACGCCTGGCCTCCCTGTCCATCACCAACTCCTAGAGTTCACTCAAACTCATGTCCATTGAGTCAGTGATGCCATCNTCACAGCTGTTTGTAAAGCCTCACCAGACAGCTATTTTGCTTTTTTGCATTTCTTTCCCATGGGGATAGTCTTGATCCCTGTCTCCTGTACAATGTCATGAACCTCAGTCCATAGTTCATCAGGCACTCTATCTATCAGATGTAGGCCCTTAAATCTATTTCTCACTTCTACAGTATAATCATAAGGGATTTGATTTAGGTCATACCTGAACGGTCTAGTGGTTTTCTCTACTTTTTTCAATTTAAGTCTGAATCAGTTCATGATCTGAGCCACAGTCAGCTCCTGGTCTTGTTTTTGCTGATTGTATAAAGTTTCTCCACCTTTGGCTGCAAAGAATATAATCAATTTGATTTTGATTTTGACCATCTGGTGATGTCCATGTGTAGAGTCTTCTCTTGTGTTGTTGGAAGAGGGTGTTTGCTATGACCAGTGCGTTCTCTTGGCAAAACTCTATTAGCCTTTGCCCTGCTTCATTCTGTACTCCAAGGCCAAATTTGCCTATTACTCCATGTGTTTCTTGACTTCCTACTTTTGCATTCCAGTCCCCTATAATGAAAAGGACATCCTTTTTGGGTGTTAGTTTTAAAAGGTCTTGTAGGTCTTCATAGAACCGTTCAACTTCAGCTTCTTCAGTGTTACTGGTTGGGGCATAGACTTAGATTACTGTGCTATTGAATGATTTGCCTTAGAAATGAACAGAGATCATTCTGTCTTTTTGGAGATTGCATCCAAGTACTGCATTTCGGACTCTTTTGTTGACCATGGCTACTCCATTTCCTCTAAGGGATTCCCGCCCACAGTAGTATATATAATGGTCATCTGAGTTAAATTCACCCATTCCAGTCCATTTTAGTTCGCTGATTCCTAGAATGTCAACGGTCACTCTTGCCATCTCCCGTTTGACCACTTCCAATGTGCCTTGATTCATGGACCTGACATTCCAGCTTCCTAGGCTGCGCGGGCACAGGAAGGTCTAGTGGAGCTACTCTACATTCAAGGTCAGGAGGGGCAGCAGTGAGGAGATACCCCTCATCCAAGGTAAGAAGCAGTGGCTTTGCTGGAGCAGCCATGAAGAGATAGTCCATGTCTAAGGTAAGAGAAACCCAAGTAAGACAGTAGGTGTTGCAAAAGGGCATCAGAGGGCAGACACACTGAAACCATAATCACAGAAAACTAGTCAATCTAATCACATTAGGATCATAGCCTTGTCTAATTCAATGAAACTAAGCCATGCCCGTGGGGCCACCCAAGATGGGCGGGCATGGTGGAGAGGTCTGACAGAATGTGGTCCACTGGAGAAGGGAATGGCAAACCGCTTCAGTATTCTTGCCTTGAGAACCCCATGAACAGTATGAAAAGGCAAAATGATAGGATACTGAAAGAGGAACTCCCCAGGTCGGTAAGTGTCCAACATGCTTCTGGAGATCAGTGGAGAAATAACTCCAGAAAGAATGAAGGGATGGAGCCAAAGCAAGAACAATACCCAGTTGTGGGTTGACCGGTGACAGAAGCAAGGTAAGATTAGAAAGTGTGTACACATGGGGAAAGGGCAAGAATGCAAGGCGAGAGGGCTATCGACTGAAAAATATGGTCACAACCTGCAAGTAGAGAGTTATTTTCTTCGGTGGGAATGTTGAGCACTCTGAACCCAGGAGACAGTATCTCAGTAGATCTGAGAAAGTTTCTTCCATGATGCAAGCAGGGTGTGGGCAGGAGTGCTGCTGGAGGAGGGGGCCAAAACTCCTTCTGGCCCCTTCTGTGCCTTTAAGAAGCAGGATTTCTTGTTCCTTTATGAGAAGCCCTAATCTCTGCATCTGGGAATAGCATGGCAACAAACTGCTGTTCTTAGGACACTGGGAGAAGGTAGGGTTAGAAACTGTGTAAACCTGGGGAAAGGGCAAGAATGCAAGGCAGGAGGGCTAACCCAACCCAGGGATTGAACCCACATCTCCTGGGGCTCTCGCACTGCAGGTGGATTCTTTACCGTTGAGCCACAGGGGAAGCCCATATTTGCATGTGTATTTATAAATTGTGCTATGTAATATTGCTGATTATTTATTTCATGCAAGTTTAACGCCCCCTGCTCTTCTCCCCCCTCTCTTCTGGTGTCCATTAGTTTGTTCTGTGTATCTGAGGAAGCAGCCTATTTTCCTTGGTAAGACTTTCCTACCATGTCAAGGAAATGAACAAAGGTGATATGCTCTGGTATGAGGAAATACCATGACTTCTTTCTGCACTTTCTAATAAAAGCCCTGCCATAATCTCAACCCCCAGCTCCAACATGCTGTCTCTTCTTGCTCCTTGGGCCTGTGTGCTCATTGGTTGCATTTTTGTTTCTTCAGCAGAAGTTTTCAGTCTCTCAGATCAGTATCCCCCACTGTGGAATCAGAGTCCTGGTCAGTTCAGTGACTACAGTGTGGAGAATGGAAAGTACCTGATTGATCCCTGGGTATACCCTAAGAGAATTGGCATGTATAAAATCCTCCTGAACAAGACAGCCAGTTATTTTGAAAAATTTGCACCAGACAATGAGCAAAATATTTTATGGGGATTACCTTTGCAGCATGGCTGGCAATATATAACAGGTAAGAATGATTGTTTTTACTTGTATGATTTTTCCAATCTAACCATGTGGTAATGGGGAAATGGAACTCTGTACAAACCAATTTTTGAAAATCGATTTCTTTCTTTTTCCTCTTTTCCTCTCATAACCATTAGCTTTCTACTTTTTCTCCTCCATAAATCTTTCTGGGTTGCCTGTTTTGATTTGAAACTGCAGTGGGGCATAGAGCATAGCTGCCAAACACAAAAAGACTTCATTTCCAACATACTGGGCATTCTACTTTCACTCCTACTAGATGCCAGATTCTATTCTAAGCACTGTGATGAGCAAAACAGTCAAGAAAATATGCATTAAAACAGATGATGTCAAATTACTTTGAATTTCTTGAAGTTCTAACTATGATTACCTATACATGTAGACAGAGAGAGGCAAGAAAGGGACCTTGTTCATGAGGATGTTTCTCTGCAATTCCTTTAAAAAATAAAGTACATTCTAGTGTTTAGTAGGCAGATATGTTTGGGCCAAAGATTCCTAAATTATAAGATGTTTGGCTAGCAGAAAGTCTTATGAAAGAGAGTGGTGTCTCTTTCACTCCATACTATAACACTACCAATAAGGAAATTTGTTCTGTTCTGATGAAAAAAAATATATATATAGGGAGAAGATTATAGTTTATCTGAGATCTAAGGAGGAGTCACATGGTGGAGTTACTGAAGTTGGCTGTTCACCCACCTTTGTCAGGTGATGTCTTGAAACTCAAACCAGCTCTTTATCAGGTTTTTCCCAGAGTCAAAAAGATGGAGATCTAGGAGAAATCATTAGCACTATGGGAGAATGCCAGTCTCAGGGGCCTAGGGGCCAGTAGTAGATGAAGGCTGAATGGGCTGGCAGATTAATGTTTTTCTTATTCTTTCCTTATACTTACATATTATGATCAAGGCTGACTAAACTTACCTAATAATGGGCTTATATGTCTCCAGCAATTCCTAAAAGCAGCTGTGGGGTGGGAGTGTTTCAGACAGTTTCCTTGCCATCCAGAACCTTACAACACAATTAAAACAGAAAAGATATCAGAAAGGAAACAATGAGCAATAAATAACAACTCTTGGTTAAAAGTCAAAGTGCAAAACAAAGGGACATGGTGGAGTCAGATGGAGTAATCAGAAAAAAAAAAAGGATCTGAATTGAAATTTGAAACGTGAACGAATTTCACTGGGGAAAAAAGAAACGAAATCTACTAGGGAATAAAAGTATGAACAAAAACAGTGGTTCTCAGGAGTGGCTGCACATTGAAAACAACTACCTAATTTTCAAAAGTATCAATTTAGGTCCACCAGCAGAAATTCGACTCTTATCCCAATAGTACGGAAAAGTAAGGTAAAGAACAATAGCATGGCACGAGTGTATGCGATTGGGTGCAGTGTGTGTGTGTGTGTGTGTGTGTGCACGCGCGCGTGTGTGCCTTTGCAGTCTGAGGAACAATCAGGAAAGTTCACACTTCTAATATTCATGCAGCTGAATAGCATTAGCAAGTTCTTTAATGATCATTGTTCAATACAATCAGGTTGGGAAAAAGAATAAATACAAAAGCAAGTAATATTCAAAACAGATAATTCTAAAGTGGAATATTGTTGTGATGTTAGATGAAGGAAAAGAAATTGGTCCTGAGATGGGAAATGAAGGTAAAGAGTGATAGGAAGGGAAACACAAGTCATGAGAAGATAAATGTTTGTGCTTCTTTGCAAACAAAATGAATTAGGCAAGGGATGATTATAACAAGTTTCAAAATGTGCATAGTAAATAATCTGGGTATCCTCTTTCTTCTAGGCAGATTGATGGATCCCACCCAAACGACAGACTGTGGCTATGAATCTGGAGATCGTTTGTGCATCTCTGTGGACAGTTGGTGGGCTGGTATGTTCATTTAATCGCGAAATAGGTTAATAACCTTCCCCCAAAGAAAATATTCAAGTTAAAATCTTAGGGACGGAGATAAAACAAAAACAGCACTATTGCTCCGTAAAAATGAATCCACTTCATCGTGTCTCTCATGGCCTTCATGTCACATTCTAGGATTTAAAGTCCACAATTTCAGTAACGATTCCTTAGGACATATTTTACCCAGGGACTGAAACAAGGAACTGCAAAGGACAGTGGCTTTTGAATGACCAGCACTGGTGTTAGATGGGAGGTCCCACTAATCAGAGAAGTCTCCAGGACCAGGAAGGATGAAAGAGGAGAGAACAAGAAAATAATACTTTTTTCTTTTTTCATTTTGCTCAGACCAAATATATTTAAAAATATATTACTAGAAAACTTGTAAAAAATGTCAGAGATTAATGTCTCACAAATCATTCTATCAATTAATAATGTAAGGCTTCTGTCAGATACTTAATAGTCAAATAATCAGAAAGTATTTTCTAATTCTCTAATTTTATCTTGTGTGTTAGTGATGAAATTAATTTACACACAATTTCTTTGAGATATTTCCCACTAGTTAGAAACAAGGTCATAGTTAATTTCACTTTCTTAGAGTGACACGCATTGTATACATCTTTACTTATTTTTCTTGTATGATACTAATTGAGTCTTTCCAAAGACTTGTCATGGCCACAGATCTAGAATTTAGGCTTCTTTTTTCTCACATGGACTCCAATAGTTTGGAACATCAGCCTGCTACCCTGGGGCGGAGGGATGCATTCAGAATGCATGTCTATGATGAAAAGTGCCCTGCGTCACCAGAGGTAATCAGTACAACAAGTTTTACAGTCAACTATATCGGTATGTCTAAATTTCTTGGTATAGGTTCTATTTAGAGAGCAATTTAAAAATCTTAATTCAGTGTTTAATTTAGTTATCCAAAGATTTGTTGCCAACATTTAGCCAACATTTTTGCTTCAAAGACTTAATGTGAGACAAGCACTTCCCAATGTCATGGTTGTACATCAAACATAAAATACAAAATATCAACACTATAAGCATATTAAGATAATTTAGAAAAAAAGTCACATTTCATGGTAAAACCTCAGAAGTGTATCATTCTATGCACAAGAAGATATCTTTCTTCCATTTTTACATAATGCTTTGAAAAAATGAATGATACCAAATTCATTAAACTTACATTTTTGTGTTAAAATGTTGTAGACAACTATTTGCTTCCCTGATGGCTCAGTGGGTAGAGTGTGTCTGCAGTGCAAGAGACAACAGGAGGCATGGGTTTGATCCCTGGGTTGGGAAGATCCTCTGAAGAAGGAAATGGCAACCCACTCCAGGATTCTTGCCTGGGAAATCCCACGGACAGAAGAGCATGGCAGGCTACAGTCCAAAAGGTCACAGAAAGTCAGACACCATTGAGCAGCAGCCACAGCAGCGCTCAACTATTTTAGCCCATATTCATTTCTAATTGTAGGGTTATTAACAAAAATGCGATGGACTTATGTACATGATCCTTAGGGAGATTTTCAATATTTTGTGGTGACTTTTTTTCCGTGCTTCTGGATCTGTGACTTTTTGCTTAAAGGCTTACAGATTACTTAAAAATATCCTCTATCGTGTTTGCCGGCGCTTGTGGTAATGATAGGTGTCTTCTTTGACAGATATGAATTACTTTCTCTGTGCACTGCCCTTCCTCGCTGCGGTTGACTCTGGCATAATGGGGATATCACCAGATCAAGTGCTGCTCTTGCCACCACCCAAGGACCAGACGAAGTTTTGTCTTAATGTTTCCAGTTGTCAGTCCTCCTTTCCTTCGACAATGAGGAAGTGGAATGCCCTTTACAAGGTGCCTTTTTCAAGTTTTATTATTTAATCTCTCAGGAGGTGGTAAGAGAATTTCTTTTTTTTGGAATATAATTGTTTTACAATGTCCTGTTAGTTTCTGCTGCACAACACTGTGAATCAGCCATATGTACACACACACACACAAACACACACACACACACACACACACACACACACATACACACATACATATATACATATACAGGCTTCCCTGGTGGCTCAGAGAGTAAAGAGACTGCCTGCAATGCAGGAGACACAGGAGACATGAGTTCAGTCCCTGGGTTGGGAAGATCCCCTGGAGGAGGAATTGGCAACCCACTACAGTATTATTGCCTGGGGAATTCGGTGGACAAAGGAGCCCCTATCCTAGCCTGGCGGGCTACAGTCCGTGGCGTCACAAAGAGAAGGACACAACTGAGCGTTCACGCACATGCCCGTGCTATACACACATCTTCTTCCTCTTGAGCCTTCCCTCCCCCTTTCCACTCTTCCAGATCATTACAGAGCGCTGAGCTGAGCTCCCTGTGCTATACAGCAGTTTCCCACTAACTATGCGTTTTTACACCCGATAGTGAATAATGCCAATGTTCTCTCAGTTTGTCCTTCTTTCTCCATCCTCCACTGTGTCCGCCAGCCCATTCTCTACACCTGCGCCTCTATTCCTGCCTTGTAAATAGGTTCATCAGTACCATTTTTCTAGATTCCACATATATGTGTGATGTTTTGTTTTGGTTTTTGTCTGTATTATATGATATAAAAGTATGTTTTATGCAAGCTTTATTAATATCATTACTTTATGGGCTTCCCTTGTGGTTCACAGTAAAGAATCTGCCTGCGATGCAAGAGACATGTGTTCTGTCCCTGGGTCAGGAAGATCCCCTGGAGAAGAGAATGGCTACCCACTCCAGTATTCCTGCCTGGAGAATCCATGGACAGAGGAGCCTGGCGGGCTACAGTCCATGGCATTGCAAAGAGTTGGACACGACTGAGCGACTACCATTTTCACTTTCTTTCATTTTCATTCCATGACATCAAGGCATTACATGTCATTTACATCCTCTGATCCAATACAGCACTAACAGCAATACAGCATTAACAGCAAATCTATCCACTCATCTCACTCTAAACAAGCCATACATAAATGCGAGAGCACATACTGAATGAAAAGATTATTCTGGTAAATTGAACCTTCGGATCAAGTGAGCAATAACACTTGGGAGAAATATGATTATGGGCTTGGTTTTAGAATAGTTAGTTCACTTCTTTCAAATGATTTGATAAGTGGTCACAAATAGGTATAACTAAACTATTATGTGGCAATCAAAAGCACATATTCAATGACCAAACTAAAATACATTGGTTAAGCATAGTCATGGACCAAAATCAATGCAAAAGAGATATTTACTAGTTCTGTAGACTATTAGTTCATTTTTAAAGATTTTATTAAGTTATATATTCTTGTAATTTCCACCTTTTCTTAAACTTTTGTGGTAATTTCAACTATGGCAGCAGAAAAACAGCTGATAAACAAAAAATAAAGTTCTCTTGAGGTTTGATAGAAAACAACAAAATTCTGTAAGGTAATTATCCTTCAATAAAAAATAAATTAAAAATGATACTGACTTTGGGGGGAAATGCAGTTCATCTCTTATAGCTACATGCAATATTACTCTTAATCTGCTCCTAATCATTATTATAGTCTTTACAGATTGTCTGTCACTCACGGCTTGTGAAAATTAATCCATAGAAACAAAATTCACCTGTGATGTAGACTATTGCTAAATTGGAAATGTGGACAAAGTGAAATTGTAGAGAAAAGAATTGTTCTAGTTGAGCAAATATGAATACATTTCTTCCCTCTACTGTAGCATTTGCAGTCACCTTCTAGTAGCTTCGAGGACTTATTGAAGTACATGTGGGAGGCACATATCTCAAGCTTGAAAGATGGTTACGAAATTTTTGAAGACAGGTAAGCATGGATCCCAAGTCACCTCTACTTAATATGGCAAATAATTTTTGGTCTTATCTATACCTTTTTATTTCCTAATATCAGTCTTCTTATTAAATATTATACTTAATCTTTGGGAATTAGTTACCTATATCATCTAAGGCAGGCACTCAAGCCATCACATTCTAACACTAAAAATTACATTCTTAGTTTGTTCACAGAAGGTGATCTTTTTAAGAAAATGACGAGGGTGCCGTTCTGAGTGACAAATGATAACTGTACTATGTTTCTGCTTGTCATTTAGGTTAGAATATTATTCTAAACCAGAAGCAGGTTTTGGGAAAGATTGGTGCGTGGCTTTGGACTACCTAGCTGCAGCCAGCTTTCCCACGATCTTTAGTACAGTATCTGAGTTCCAGAAGGCCCTGCCACCACAAGTGCTTGTGGATGGGGACAGAGCTCCCTTCATCAGCAACTTTACTGACCTTCAGAACATAGTCCTGGTTGGTCTAAATCGTCTTCATGAAGTGGATAGCGCAACAGGTAAATGTTTATAAACAATACCTTTAATCAATACCACATTGAAGAGAGAAAGGAAGAAGTAATGGTGATCAAAGCTAGATGTTGTCATAACACGTACTCTTAAGGAAACCAGAGCCATTCTGGCCCGAGGACTACAACAGTCATTACCTGAGGGTTGGGCTGATCATACATGTAGTTACTGTTTAAACTTTCAGCTTAGGAAGGGGAGGCAATCATGTATGTAAAACAAGGGTAAAGCAGTGTGGAGCAGGGCAAGCAATGCTCAGACAGAAAGAGAGCAGTCATCTTACAGGCCCTGACCATACAGGTCCTTACTGACCCATGAAGCTACCAGACTATCTCGTGTTCTTTTTTCATCTACAAACCCAGATATATTCTTTTTGTCGTTGTTAAACAGTATTTTTTTTAAAGCCTTAATGTCACTCTTAAATTTAGAAAAAAAGAAAAACCTACCATGAGAAAACTAGCAAACTGACTTATGTGAGTTCCCTCCCACCAGCCTTACTAGTCATGGCAGAAGTATTCTGCTTTAGCCCCTCAATTGCAGAGTTTCTTAGCAGAGTGAAAAAAAGAAATCTGTAATTGCAAGTTTGAATTACTACATCATCCCAGTTTTCCAGACATGCACTTATGCAGTGTACCAAACTTAAAACATAATTAAGGTATTAGTACTTTTAAAAACTAAAAATAATTAAAACTTTTTTTTTTGAGCAGACCATTTTTAAAGTCTTTATTGAATGTATTACAATATTGCTTCTATTTTATGTTTTGGCCATGAAGCATGTGGGATCCTACCTCCCTGACTGGGGATCAAACCCACACTCCGTTCATTGGAAGGCAAAGTCTTAACCCCTGGACTGCCACAGTAGTTCCCCAATATCAGTATTTTTAAAACAACAACAACAAAATGAATCTGAAAGATTTAAAAGATATAAAAGCAAAATAAACGTTAAACTATATGTTTCTGAAATCTTATTTGCTTTAGGCAGAATAACAAACCCAAAGCTTTTAGGGGCTTCTGCAACTGAAGTCTCTTCTTGCACCCTCCAATAATGGTTCCAGGGCAATGTTCTCAGTCAGCGGCAGCTTTCCTTCACACAATGCTGACTAAAGATGCTTTCATCTCTAGTTCTTCCAACCCCCAACCTCTACCTGGTTCACAACTCACCAACAGAAAGATACTGTATTGGAGAAAGTCTTGACACTTCCTTCACTCCATCTCATACTCTCCTGGTATGACCTAGTCACATTACCCCATATTTGGATGCAAGCAGGGGTAAGGCATTAAATTGCTGCCTAAGAACAGTTTTGTGTGACAGCTCTACTCCAGGAAAGGAGATGCCTATGTTTTAGGCTCTGCCTAGCCATCTCTGTCAAATTATCACATAGCATAATTGTATTCTAGGCCTGGATCAACTGGCTCTTCCTTGCTAAGATTAAAGAGTAAAGAACTGAGTCAAGAATTGAAGGTCCTTGAAAGCTGGGAAGGCCTATATGGCAATATTTTGACAAGATTTGATTTTACCAAAATTTAGCTTTGAATTTAATATGTGGTTTTGAGTTGCTTTCACCAGAAAAAAAAAATTGGAGACTAAATATGGAAAACTAATGATTTAAAAAACAAACCTTGATAGCATAATTGTTTAGATATCACATAACAAGGTATTTACTATTATTTATCCACTGTTGTCATGGCTAATCACTCTTCACTTTCCCGCTGACAGTCAAAATTCAGTAACAGCACCAAAGGCCTTGGGATCTCCAAATAAGCAGAGAATAGGGAAAACAGCTATGTTAAAAGCAAAGCATTAGTAAAAATACAGATAGTGATATTCAAAAATGAGCATTTAAATTAATTAAATAGAGACAAATATTTCCATTCACAAAAATCCTCTCAAAATATCACTTAAGTAACTTTTAGTCTCCAGAGATACTTTATGATGCTCTTCACAAGGAATCTGAGTTAAATTCACTTAATAAATAAGTAAAAACAGACTTTTCAGACTTCCAATTAGCTCTTTAACATTTCACTGATGAAAAATGTAATCAACTCTAAGAACTGTCATGTAGTTTCAAATATTTTTTTGATTATGTAAAATTCTCAACCACCTGTCTATCTGCAATGGCATCAGCTTTTAATCCTTGACTACACATATTTTCCCCTTCATGGATCATAGCCTTGCCATGGTGAAGGGGCTTCCATAACTCAGTGAAGCTATGAGCCATGTCAGGCAGGGCTACCCAAGGCAGATGGGTCATAGTGAGGAGTTCTGATAAAACATGGTCCACTGGAGGAGGAAATGGCAACCCACTCAAGTATTTTTGCCACGAGAGCCCTATGCACAGCATGAAAAAGCAAAAGCATATGACACTGGGAGATGAGTCCCCCAGGTAGGAAGATGCCCAATATGCCACTGCGGAAGAGCAGAAGGCAATTACTAATAGCTCCAGAAAGTATGAAGTGGTTGGGCCAAAGCAGAAACGATGTTCAGTTGTGGGTGTGTCTGGTGGTGAAAGTAAAGTCCGATACTGTAAAGAACAATATTGCATAGGAACCTGGAATGTTAGGTCCATGAATTAAGGTAAATTGTATGTGGTCAACAGGAGATGGCAAGATCAAACATTGACATCATAGGAATCAGTGAACTAAATTGGATGTGAACAAGTGAATTTAATTCAGATGACCATCATATATACTACTGTGGGTAAGAATCCTTTAGAAGAAATGGAGTAGCCCTCATGGTCAACCATAGAACTGGAAATGCAGTACTTGGGTCCAACCTCAAAAATGACACAATGTTCTCAGTTCATTTCCTAAGCAAATCATTCACCATCAGAGTAATCCAAATCTATGCCCCAATCACTGATTCCCAAGAAGCTGAAGTTTACTGATTTTATGAAGACCTACCGTCTAGAACTAAAACAAACAAAAAAACAAAAAAGGATGTCCTTTTCATCATTGGAGATTGGAAATGCAAAAGTGCAAAGTCAAGAGATAACTGGAATATCAGTTATACTGGAGTAACAGGCAAGTTTGGCCTTAGAGTACAAAATGAAGCAGAACAAAGGTTGACAGGGTTTTGTCAAGAGAAAATGCTGATCATAGCAAACACCTTTTCCCAAAAAACCAAGAGGTGACTATACTCATGGACATCACCAGATGACCAATACCAAAATCGGCTTGATTATGTTCTTTGCAGTCAAAGATGGAGAAGCTCTATACAGTCAGCAAAAATAAGATCTGGAGCTGACTGTGGCTCAGATCATGAGCTCCTTATTGCAAAATTCAGTGTTAAATTGAAGAAAATAGGGAAAACCACTAGGTCGTTCAGGTGGCCATTGAGGTGATATGACCTAAATCATGTCTCTTATGATTATACAGGGGAGGTGACAAATAGATTCAAGGGATTAGATCTGGTAGACAAAGTGCCTGAAGAACTATGGACTGAGGTTTGTAACATTGTACAGGAGGCAGTCACCAAAATCATCCTAAAGAAAAAGAAATGCAAGAAGGCAAAGTGCTTGTCTGAGGAGACTACAGATAGCTGAGGGAAGAAGAGAAGTGAAAGAAAAGGGGAAAAGGGAAAGATACACTCAACTGAATGCTTGGTTCATCACCCAATTTTAAAAAATCAGTCCTTGGTACAAATTTATAGAATTTGAAATATACTTAAAACAGTGCAAATAATTGAATAAATAAAACCCATGCTGCTAGTACAAATGAAATTATACTCACTGCTCTACATGGAGGTTTTGCTGTATCAGGACAGATCTATGTAACCCATTCAGTTTGAATTATATGTAGTGTTAATGAATACATCATGACTGTGGACACTATTTTCTGTTATAAGCTATATAACAGGAAATACTACAATAGTGGCACTTTATGTATGCATTTCTTGCCATAATTTGTTATTTTACCAAAAAATATGTATAAAGGAAATGTATTCAAGTAGGTAGGTCATATATTGCTAAATGGTGTTCAAAAATTTTTCAAAAGTTTACATTTTTGTTATAAGTGAATTGAGTTTCCTTTTTTCTCCAACCTGCTATCATATAGCAATTTCTAAAATTTGTGTGTAATGTAGAAAGTGCTACTTCATATACTCTTATATGAATTTACAATTTCTTGAATATGTGTTCTTTTCCCAGTTTTCTGGTTAATTGCTTATATTTCTTATTGATTTTTAATGTGAAAATCTGGTCAATTAATTTCAAATTTAAAGATTTATGTGTATAACTATCATGTAACATACACATATATTTATATCCAAAATGCATAGAATTTTATTTAAAATAAACATTTTAGCAAATGAGTATACATTTTAATTTACTTGTAATTATTTTATATCCTTTCCAGGTTCACTATCTTTAACTGTATGGAAATTTTTATTGAAGACACAGGCTGCAAAGACGCTACTTCTAGATTTTATGGAAGCAGTACTTGCAATCTTTAATCCAACATTTCTGGGATGATTAATGAATCAAAATGAACAATTCTAACTTGCTGAGCAACAGTAATATCAAAATTTAACACGGTCACAATCATACAGTTTTCTTGTTTCTGGTGTCTTTGACTTATGCTCATGTGTTAGGACTTTGTCCATGCATACCCATCTTCAAGTTCAAATTAATGCTATCATTATTTTTCTCAATTAATAATTCTTGATTTTTGAATTTATTAATACTTAAAATGTTCAAGATCTAAAGAAGATTGTATTAAGCTATCATAAATCACCAAGAAATAAATAAACAGACAATAAACTTGGATGACTCTTCTGTTGTTATCCTATGTAACCCAATGTCATGAAATTTAGACCAATATGTCTTACTGATTTATAACCAAAGTCCAGAACACTTTAAACCAAAATACTGACAAAGTTTTAAAACTCATAAAACAGAACTGACAAATAGAATATAGAATCAATTTGTTAGGGTTTCGTGTGTGTGTTTTCACTAATGACAAGTTTACCCTTCCTTTGGTCCACAGTTCAGTTCAGTTCATTTCAGCCGCTCAGTCGTGTCCGACTCTCTGCAACCCCATAAATCACAGCACACCAGGCCTCTCTGTCCATCACCAACTCCCAGAGTTCACTCAGACTCACGTCCATCGAGTCCATGATGCAATCCAGCCATCTCATCCTCTGTCGTCCCCTTTTTCCCCTGCCCCCAATCCCTCCCAGCATCAGAGTCTTTTCTAATGAGTCAACACTTGATAATAAATCCTTAAGGATCGAAGTTGTCAAGATCGCTCTCCGAGGAGACAGACGACACTGGCTAGCTGTGGTGAGTGTTAGAGCATGAAGCTTTCATTAAAAGTTTTCCAGGACGTCCCTTGTGGTGCAGTGGATAGGATTCCACTTGCCAGTACATGGGACACAGGTTTGATCCCTAGTCCAGGAAGATTCCCCATGCTGTGGAGCAACTGAGTCCATACACCACAGCTACTGAGCACATTCTCTAGAGTCCCTGTGCTGCAACTCCTGAAGCCCACATGCCCTGGAGCCAGCAAGTTGCAACTCCTGAGGCTGTGTGCCTAGAGTCTGTGCTCTGCAACAAGAGAAACCACCACAATGAGAAACCCACACACTGCAACTAGAGAAAACCCACCCGCAGCAACAAAGACTCAGGACAGCCAAGAAAAAATACATGAATTAAGTAAGTAAATAAATAAAACTGTGTGTGCCTGTCAACAACAACCAAAAAAACCTTTAAAAAAGTAAATTAAAAAATCACAAATACGTCATTAAAAAAATGTTTTCCAATGATAGAGACAGAGTGAAGAAACAATGTAGGTTGGTTTTGGGGGGCTCCAAGGAGCTTGAGTTCTTTATGTCTCCATGCAGAAGAATTCAGCTAGAGGCAAAGTGATAGATAAGAAGCAGTTTATTAGAATAGGAAACTTGTGAGGCCTGAAAGCATGTGGGCAAGGGGTTGCTGCTCCCCAAGAACTTAGTGGTCTACAGTTTTATAATCAAAGCAAAAGTAGGGAGGAGGAAAAGACCACCTTCTTCTTGAGTTAACATCAGCAGTTCCTCCTCCACGCCTGGTGGGGGAGTTTTCTTCTCCCTATATGGTCAAGCCAGGACTGTCATGATACAGTGGAAATGAGCAAAAGGTGGCTATGAGGCAGAAGATAGATGGGCCCCAGGCTGAGTAGTTTCTCCCTTGTGGACAGAAAATGCATAACAGCAGAAACTCCATAAAAGCAGCATGATGGAGGAGGCTGGGCCTTGCACAGATAAGAGATAAAAGACCGCATATTCCTCATTCTCGAAGCCAAGGAGACCTTCCCAACATACACATGAGCAGAAAGTTTCCTTGGAGGTCAAAAAGGGAAACGGTGTCATCTCATAGTAAGTAATATCAACCTACCCATAGGTTTGGCTAAGAGATGAGCACACACACATCAAAGGATCCTCAGATAAACCAGACTTAGACCAGACAAGCAAGGTGATTCATCAAAGGAAACCTGGAAGAAATGCCCCATGAAGGTGATTCAAACTACCATGAGGGCACTACTCTCTGAGTCTGTCTCTGAGTACTGTACTCTTTTTTTCCTCCTAATAAATACCCTGTTTAAGAAAATTAGAGATACCAAGGGAACACTTCATGCAAAGATGGGCTCAATAAAGAACAGAAGTGGTATGCACCTAACAGAAGCAGAAGATACTAAGAAGAGGTGGCAAGAATACACAGAAGAATTGTACAAAAAAAAAGTTTCATGATCCAGATAATCACGATGGTGTGATCACTCACCTAGAGCCAGACATCCTGGAATGTGAAGTCAAGTGAGCTTTAGGAAGCATCACTATGAACAAAGCTAGTGGAGGTGATGGAATTCCAGTTGAGCTGTTTCAAATGTTAAAAGATGATGCTGTGAAAGTGCTGCACTCAATATGCCAGCAAATTTGGAAAGCGCAGCAGTGGCCAGAGGACTGGAAAATGTCAATTTTCATTCCAATCCGAAAGAAAGGCCATGCCAAAGAAGGCTCAAACTACTGCACAATTGCATGCTCATCTCACATGCTAGTAAAGTAATGCTCAAAATTCTTCAAGCCAGGCTTCAACCCTAACCCTAACCCTAACCCTATTTCAAAGCAGAAATAGTTCTGCTTTATTGACTATGCCAAAGTTGTTGTTTCCACAACAAACTGTGGAAAATTCTGAAAGAGATGGGAATACCAGACCACCTAACCTGCCTCTTGAAAAATCTGTATGCAGGTCAGGAAGCAACAGTTAGAACTGGACATGGAACAACAGACTGGTTCCAAAGAGGAAAATGAGTACATCAAGGCTGTACATTGTCACCCTACTTATTTAACTTATATGATGAGTACATCATGAGGAATGCTGGGCTGGATGAAGCACAAGCTGGACTCAAGATTGCCGGGAGAAATATCAATAACCTCAGATATGCAGATGACACCACCCCTATGGCAGAAAGTGAAGAAGAACTAAAAAGCCTCTTGATGAAAGTGAAGAAGGAGAGTGAAAAAGTTGGCTTAAAGCTCAACATTCAGAAAACAAAGATCATGGCATCTGGTCCCATCCCTTCATGGAAAATAGATGGGNAGGAGAAATATCAATAACCTCAGATATGCAGATGACACCACCCCTATGGCAGAAAGTGAAGAAGAACTAAAAAGCCTCTTGATGAAAGTGAAGAAGGAGAGTGAAAAAGTTGGCTTAAAGCTCAACATTCAGAAAACAAAGATCATGGCATCTAGTCCCATCCCTTCATGGAAAATAGATGGGTAAACAATGGAAACACTGAAAGACTTCATTTTGGGGGGCTCCAAAATCACTGCAGATGGTGATTTCAGCCATGAAATTAAAAGATACTTACTGCTTGGAAGGAAAGTTATGACCAACCTAGACAGCATATTGAAAAGCAGAGACATTATTTTGCCAGCAAAGGTCCATCTAGTCAAGACTATGGTTTTCCCGGTAGTCGAGTATGAGTATGAGAATTGGACTATAAAGAGAGCTGAGTTCAGAAGAACTGATGCTTTTGAACTGTGGTGTTGGAGAAGACTCTTGAGAGTCCCTTGGACTGCCAGGAGATCCAACCTGTCCATCCTAAAGGAGATCAGTTCTGAGTGTTCTTTGGAAGGACTGATGCTGAAGCTGAAACTCCAGTACTTTGGCCAACTGATGGGAAGAACTGACTCATTGGGAAAGACCCTGTGCTGGGAAAGATTGAAGATGGGAGAAGGGGACGATAGAGGATGAGATGGTTGGATGGCATCACTGACTCAATGGACATGAATTTGGGTAGGCTCTGGGAGTTGATGATGGACAGGGAGGCCTAGCGTGCTGCAGTCCATGGGGTCACAAAGAGTGGGACATGACTGAGCAACTAAACTGAACTGAACTGAATAAATACTCTACTTGTTTCACTACTTTTCATCTTTACAAAAATTCTTTTTCTGCGAAGCCGAAGAGCCAGAGTCTTGTCACTGACCATCGGTTTAGTGGTCAGCATTCTCCTTGCCACCACTCGATCTCAATCTCCAGTGGGGAATTGAAGCCCCATTTCAAGCCCCTGCAGGCTGAAGCCACCAAGATCAGTAACATATGCTAAAAATGGTGAATCATCTCAGGTTTTAGTATAATGCCACCTTTTTCTTATATTTTTGTTTTTAGTGCATACAAAGGAGCGTGTCTTAGAACTCATTAACTTATAGAGTTCACTGGGCAGGATATGGGTCTCAGGCCAACATTGTTTGAGTGTTTTGGGGCATGTCTCATGAAGCCATTGAATGGTTTTGTTGCTAAGCAAGCCTGCTTGGCTTCGTATGTAAGCAAACCTGCTGTCTTGAGTGATCATTAACTTAACGGGAGTCTCCCACACTCTTTCTTAAATTAGAATCCCCTAGTGTGATTAACTGTTTAAATACTTACTCCATTGCTTTGTGCATGCATGTGTGCTAATTCGCTTTAGCGAATGTCTGACTCTTTGTGACCCTGTGGACTGTAGCCTGCCAGGCTCCTCTGTCCATGGGATTCTCCAGGCAAGAATACTAGAGTGGGTTGCCACGCCCTCCTCCAGGGGACCTTCCTGACCCAGAGATTGAATCTGTGGTTCTTATGTCTCCTGCATTTACCACTAGCGCCACCTGGGAAGCCCCCTTTGTTTCTTTACTCTGTCCCTATCACCAGGACTCACCCGCAGACTAAATCTACCTACTAACTGTTGGAAAAAAACAAGTCTGATAAACTGGTTTGAATGATATGGGCATCAGAGTAAAGAGGTAGTTTAAATCTCAGCTCTATTGTTTTCCAGGGTGAACTTGGGCAGTTTTCCTAATTTCCTCCGTGCCTCAGTTTAGTTATTGTTAAAACAAGATTATAAAACCTACTTGCAGAATTATCTTCAGAAGTCAGTAAAAACAGAAAGTGACTAGGGCTCTTCCCAATGTGTAGTAAGCATCCACAAAAATTAGCAATTGTTGCAATAACTGCGCTCAAAGATCAGTGACATACACTGTAGTTTTGGAGCAGTAAAAACATCTTTGATGAGCCAAGACCATGACTTAAGTTTTGACTGAATCCAAAAGCACACAGAGCATTTCCTAACAGAGGCAGTGCAGTAAACACTCTGCCAAAGTCTTCTACCCCAAATGATCTGAAGTAACTATCCATTTATGAAATGGCTACACAAAACCAAACCCTCAATATTGCCTGAAGACAGACAGTGCTAAAAAGACAAAATAGCTCCCAATAAAAAGAAAAAACTCCACAAATACTAGTGCCCCAGGAACACAGGCTTTGACTCTGTCCAGAANGACATTACTTTGCCAACAAACGTTCATCTAGTCAAGGCTATGGTTTTTCCAGTGGTCATATATGGATGTGAGAGTTGGACTGTGAAGAAAGCTGAGTGCCGAAGAATTGATGCTTTTGAATTGTGGTGTTGGAGAAGACTCTTGAGAGTCCCTTGGACTGCAAGGAGATCCAACCAGTCCATTCTGAAGGAGATCGGCCCTGGGATTTCTTTGGAGGGAATGATGCTGAAGCTGAAACTCCAGTACTTTGGCCACTTCATGCGAAGAGTTAACTCATTGGAAAAGACTCTGATGCTGGGAGGGATTGGAGGCAGGAGGAGAAGGGGACCACAGAGGATGAGATGGCTGGACGGCATCACTGACTCGATGGACATGAATCTGAGTGAACTCCGGGAGTTGGTGATGGACAGGGAGGCCTGGCGTGCTGCGATTCATGGGGTCGCAAAGAGTCGGACGTAACTGAGCAACTGAACTGAACTGAACTGACTGAAGATTGGTAGAAAAAGTCGAGTAAAATTCCCAAAGGAGAAATGTAAAGAGAAGAGAAATGAACTGTGGGCATACCCAAAGGGAGTACTTACTTTTGGGGTCAGAAGGAGAAAGAGGAATCGGAGAATGAGAACTAGATCTGAGAGTGAACACATTATGAAAAATCATGGGAGAAGACGCTATGAAGAAATAGGAGTTGATAGTGACTGGCTGCAGAGAATCTGAGGAGGATGAAAACAAAGAAAAAGCTATTGGATCTGATCCTTCAGTGGTTATCAAGAAAGAATTTTTTGTACCTGGTGAAGGTACACATGGTTAGATGCTGAGCAAATGGAAATCCTGACAAAGAAACTTGGTGGTAAAGGAAAGGAAGTGAGAACAGGAATGTAATTCAAGGAGTAGCCTGGTGAGTGGAGGTGATGTGTATGTATGTGTGTATGTGTGTATTAAGATGGGGAGCACTTCAAAACATTTATACATTGGCAGGAAGAAGTCACAGAAGAAGGAATGAGATGTAGTTAAATGTGGTCAAGTTGTGGGGATTCCTGATGAAGTAAGGCCCCAGAGAATGGATGAGAATGAGGGACACAGAGGGAGCTTTCACTGAGATAAAGGAAGATCATTTCTTTTTTCTTTATAACAATCACATCTATTTATTTCAGGATATAATATGCTATTTAGACCCATGCATGGTACTAAAGTATAATCCTGTTTAGATATTTTATTTTGTCAAGATAGGTTCTAAAAATCATAAGACTGAATATATTAATAATATGTATCAAACTTAGATTTAAAATGTAGATCAGGATTTTCATTGACTCTGTCTTACTGCTAAAGATGTTACAAAGATACACATTTAGAAGACCAGCCTGCTGTTCTCTCTCGCTAAGTCACTTCAGTTGTGTCCAACTCTGTGCGACCCCATAGACGGTAACCCACCTGGCTCTACCGTCCCTGGGATTCTCCAGGCAAGAACACTGGAGTGGGTTGCCATTTCCTTCTCCAATGCATGAAAGTGAAACGTGAAAGTCAAGTCGCTTGGCTGTGTACGACTCTTAGAGACCCCATGGACTGCAGCCTACCAGGCTCATCCATCCATGGGATTTTCCAAGCAAGAGTACTGGAGTGGGGTGCCATTGCCTTCTTCTCTTTTGAGGAGACTATATTCAAATTGATAAGAAGTACACCAAAATTTATAGACATAGCTATTATCAAAAGGGTATTTCTGTGATGTTGCAAGAAGAAATAGTCCAAATTTTATTCCTTATGACTATTGACATGATTTAATATATACATTATAATATATTTCAGACCATCAAGTTAAAATGTTATCCTTATATACATATGTACTACATTGTTATATTTGCACATATCTTTTCCAATTTCAGACTAAGCAAAGACATACATTTGGAGCTGTATTAATGTATCAAAGTAAGAGGCAACCCAACTTAGTACCAAAAAATATCATGACTGTTGTGTAGTGTTTGATAGAGAAAACACTGATTTTTGACACATCACTTTATTCAGATAGCAGTCTGGTCACACATGATTCAGTGACACTCAGATTATAAACCAAATATAATCAGATGTTAAAGACTGGTTTTCAAACATTATAACCAATTATGCTGCACTTGCCTATGATCTCACCAATATAAAACCACACTAACAATTCAGTGGCCACTAGACCATTCAGTGGAGCTTCCTTAGTTTAACTGTGAGCTGTTTGAAGCCACTAGTTTGAGCACTAATGATTATTTTAGCAATAATAGCAATAATAACAATTATTAATTGTTATTAACAATTAATAATTGTTATAATTTAGCAATAATAGCACTAGGGATCTCAGCAGGGTTGGAAGAACTAACTCAGCTTTAACTTAGTGCCAAAATATGGCCAGTCCAGGCTTCAAGGAAGTCATAGCAGCATTGGCCAGGGCTTGAGCCTTCTCTATGACATTATGGACAAAGTGGGCCATCGTTCTAGAATAGAAAAATCTCACCCAGAACTGGAGGGTCACCACTTTCTCTGAGACAGTAGTGAAGGAAAGGAGAATGGGAAAAAAGACAGAGAAGTGGTGTTAATGTGGAAGCCTGTCCACATTTTGAATGGAGTAATAGAAGAGGTCATCTGCAGGTAATAAGGAGACCTGGATAGAAGGGGATTTTACATATATAGAATAGTCTTATAAAAGTTATAATTAGAAAAGATGCCAAGTTCTTTTCTTAATTTAGCAAAGCAGATGGTTTGCAGCATCATGACCCAAGAGAAAGAACTTTAGCTTTGGGACCACAAAGACTTGAGTTTGAGTCCTGACTTTATTCCTTTTAAACAAGTTACCAAACTTGTCTTTCTCAGTTTCTTCACAGTAAAATGGGGACAACAGTACCTATTTTGTCATAGAGTTATGACATATAGAGTCAATAATAGGACATGTCAGTTAACTCCCAACAAACATTTATTAATCTCCTACTCTGCATGCAGTACTCCACTAGGTGTGTATCTTGGAGGATTTTGAAGTCTAAGAGGGAATTTACTTCTCCTTCATTCATTTTTGGGACATAAAATAATTGACTTTAAAAAAAATTATTTATATTATTTTTGGCTGCACTGGGTGTTTGTTGCTGCAAGTGAACTTCCTCTTGTGGGACACCGGCTCTAGAGCATGGACTCGGTGGTTGTGGCACATGGGCATAGTTGCCTCGCAGCGTGTGGAATCTTCCCAGACCAGTGATCAAACTGGTGTCCCCTGCATTGGCAGGCAGATTCTTAACCAATGGACCACAGGGAAGTCCCCAAAATAATCAACTTTTGCAGAATTGTGGAAGGACTTGCTAGTCACTGCTCTGTGTGTTTTTATATAAATACTAGGTTAGGTCCCACCTGTAGGTATTTTTCCAGTCTGCCTGGTTTTAGCCACTAATGCTGGGTGAGCCACTTCTCCAAGTCAGCATCTGTGCTATTCTGACCTCTTGACCTCTGGACAGCGGGCTTGGTAGAGGGAACCCTTTGCAGCTGCCAATCATGAGGCATGAGTGGCCTTGGGCTACTGACCCCTTCAGTGGTGATTCAGCCTGTTTCATTCTTGTCTCTACAGTTAGTGTGTATTTTGTTTCCCATCTCCCTTTTATTGTTGTTGTTATTAGCAGCTAAATATGTGATTGTTTAGCTTCCAAAGAGCATCCCGGAGGGAAATGGTGCCAGAACAAGGACCTGAGAACAATGACCACAATCATGAACAGTAATGAAATCCATTCATTTATAATCTCTATTACTTTTAGGGAGAATAAAGACATGCTTCCTTGATTAAGGAGATTGGAATTAATTATAATGATTAGACTTGGAGTGTGAATCTAGAGAAATAGTAAATTAAGTTCTAACAGAAGTGCTTTGGCAAAAGGATTATAAATTAAAGATTTAATATGTGTACTCTAGTTACTTAAGTGATTGTCACATAATTTAAGCATTTAATAATAAAATTGTTCCAGTGTCATCTGTTGTTTGTGATGAGGATCAGAATGTCTAGATCAAAACTTCTAGATCAGAACGAAGCTCATCACCAAGGAAAGGACAAAACATTCTGGCCAATACCTGGACTGTGTAATTTACATCTTTCCCTTCTTTAGTTCTTTTCCAATGCAGCAGAGTATTTATAACCTTCTGTTGTATCAGTAAGGAATAGATAGGCTTCATTTCTAGGACCATGTAAATACCAAGGTTTCAAAGTTGGCAGTTGGGAGTTCATAGGTGAATCTTTTTCATATAGGTGACCTCTCAGGTCTCTCAGTCAGGCCAGTTTGTTTTCCATAGGACTGATCTATTTTCCTAGTTATAAGCTTTGTATGAGAATTATCACAGTGTCACGGGCGTTAGCTGCGGTTTACTTTTATTAGGCCTTTGGGGAATGATGGAAAACAACAACGAAAAACAACTGGCAAGTGCCAAGGTACTATCAGTGATTAGCAACAATTTTCTCTGGACATTTTGTGATTCCATGGAAATAGAAGCAGAACAGAAATTACCTTGCTTTGGGTGAGATAAGGCACAAAAGGCACTCCCTCAGCACAGAGCCAGTGCTCAGTAAGTGAAGCTCTTAGTACCATTATTTGGAAGGAATGTCACCTATTTCCCCCTCCTTCTCCCACTCCGGTTCTCACAAACATCTTTTATTCTGAACCTCAGTGGTATGAAGGTAAACGACATTCATTCTATTTTCTGAGAACAGGCTGCCCTGATGTTGAAGATGGTAGGACAATCAGCGGCCCTGGAAGCCCCATTCCAGATTCCAGGTAATTTGGCTAGGTCAGCCCAGCCTTGCAAACTGGCAGCTGTCTGGAAGATTGAGGTCATGTTCTGCCTTGGCCTGCACCGCCAACAATCTTCTCTGGCAATATGAAGTGAAGAGTAACACTTAATAGCATTCCTTTAAACGATGCACTACTAAGCTGAAACATAAATGCTGCACTAACAAGGGAGCCAACTTTTGAATAGTCAAAGGCATTTTGTCAACAAAGCATCATTATTCAGGGCAAGTTAGGTTTACCATATATATGTATGGTTCTATTCAACTTAGCTCACCTTATAGATAGACAATTTGCAACTTTTGTAGTTTCTAAATCAACTCTTATTTCAGTGGAGGTGGCTCTTTGTTCTAAATAATGTCCTCAGTGTTCTTGTGCTGCAGACTTGGCATTTCTGACTGCCTGATGGACATTTCCACTTGGATTTCCAGCTATTAACACCTTTTCCCAACATCCTTATTTCTATCTATACTCTCACCAATATTGAGAAACTAGATATGTAGTGGTAAAGGGTGAAGTCTTGGGAGGCTGACTGTCTAGTTTTAATTCCTTGCCCTGCTACTTAAGAGGTGGGTGGCCTTGGCCAAATTATTTGACTTTTTCGATGCCTTAATTACCTAATCTGTGTAATTGGGATAATAATAACACATTCCTCATCAAATTGTTGTAAAGCATCGAGTTAAATTTCTTAGATCAGTGCCTGGCACATAGTCGGTGTTTATATCAGTTTGGCTGTATTACACTGCAAGTAACAGAATGCCAATTAATAGTACTGTAGGTAAAAAACATGTTTAATTATCTTTTATAAC
This sequence comes from Neotragus moschatus, assembly GCA_006410615.1. Classification (NCBI taxonomy): domain Eukaryota; kingdom Metazoa; phylum Chordata; class Mammalia; order Artiodactyla; family Bovidae; genus Neotragus; species Neotragus moschatus. The sequence continues at coordinate 247,638 of SJYA01001379.1, read as the reverse complement.
TAGAATTTTAGAGGTGGGTAGTTCTAGGTGGTGTATCAGTTCATTGATGCCACCAAAGACCCCATTTCTTTCTACCTTCCCCTCTGCCATTTTTAGCATGCTGACTTACCGTCTTCACAATTATCACATTGTGGTCACCAGATGTTGCAGGTCCAGACGTCATATCTGCACTCAAGGCAAGAAAAGAGAAGGGCAGGCCCAGCATCCTCTGTCTCTTTCATCAAGAAAACAAAAGCTTTCCTGGAAGTCTCTCAAAGGACTTCTCCCTACATCTGACTGCCAAAGATAAATCACATGTCCACTCTTGTCTGTAAGAGAGGCTGTGAAAGAAACTGTTTAGTTTTTGGCCTCTGTAATGGGAGATGAGTGCAAAAGAAAGAGAGCTGGGCATGGTTGTTGAGTTAGCCTGGCCAAGGTGACTGCCTATAGCGATTATTACATGCTAGTTGTTATCACTATTATTATTCCAGTTCCTTAAGTTAGAAATATAGAAATTATTTTTCTTTTCATTTTTTAATTTTTCTTTTAAAAAATTTTTATTGGAGTATAGTTGATTTATAATGTTGTGTTAGTTTCAGCTATAAACCAGAGTGAATCAGTTATGCATATACGTATGTCCAATCAGTTATGCATATACATATGTCCACTCATTTTTTAAAAATATTCTTTTCCCATAGAGGCCATTACAGAATATTGAGTAGAGTTATACACACACACACACACACACACACACACACACAGAGATTGCTTCTGTGTCTCTGAAGAACCATGTATTGTATGACTATTTTAATTAGTTATATTAACTGATTAGTATAAAAGGCCTTATACATTATAATATATAGTAGATAACATATATAGGCTGTAATGAGTAATATTAAGATCTTCCTAATATTATCAGCCCTGGGATTTCTTTGGAAGGAATGATGCTAAAGCTGAAACTCCAGTACTTTGGCCACCTCATGTGAAAGGTTGATTCATTGGAAAAGACTCTGATGCTGGGAGGGATTGGGGGCAGGAGGAGAAGTGGACGACAGAGGATGAGATGGCTGGATGGCATCACTGACTCGATGGGCGTGAGTCTGGGTGAACTCCAGGAGTTGGTGATGGACAGGGAGGCCTGGCGTGCTGCAATTCATGTGGTCGCAAAGAGTTGGACACGACTGAGCGACTGAACTGAACTGAAGTATTTCATTGTGTATGTGTACCACATCTTTTTTATTCATTCCTCTCTTGATGAACATTTAGATTCCTTCCATGTCCTGGCTATTGTAAATTGTGCTGCAGGGCACTATTGGGGTAAATGTATCTTTTTGAATTACAGTTTTCTCTGTGTATATGCCCAGGAGTGGGATTGCTGGATTATATGGTAGCTCTATTTTTAGTTTTTAAAGGAATTTCCATACTCCTTTCTCCATAGTGGCTGTACCAATTTATATTCCCACCAACAGTACAAGAGGGTTCCCTTTTCTCCACACCGTCTCCAGCTTTATTGTTTGTAGATTTTATTTTTTTTAAATATTTATTTATTTGTTTGGCTGTGCCAGGTCTTCATTTTGGTATGCGGGATCTTTAGACGAAGCATGTGAAATCTTTAGTTGCTGCAAGCAAAGTCTTAGTTGAGACATGTGGGGATCTAGTTTCTTAACCAAGGATTAAACCCAGGCCCCATGCATTGGAAGTGTAGAGTCTTAGCCACTGAACCACCAGAGAAATCCCTGTAGATTATTTTGATGATGGCTGTTCTGGCTGGTGTAAGGTGATACCTTATTGTAGTTTTGATTTACATTTCTCTAATAAATGCTTCCATGGTGGCTCGGCAGTAAAGAATACGCCTGCCAATGCAGGAGACTCAGTTTTGATTCCTAGCTAGGGAAGATCCCCTGGAGAAGGAAATGGCAACCCACGCCAGTCTTCTTGCATAGGACATCCTATGGACAGAGGAGCCTGGCAGGCTACAGTCCATTGGGTTGCAAAAATGTAGGACATGACTCAGCATGACTCAACAACGACATGTTGAGTGTCTTTTCATGTGCTTTTTGGCCATTGGCATATTTTCTTTGGAGAAATGTCTATTAGAACTTCTGCCAATTTTTTGATTGGTGGAAAGATATAAAAAAAGATACTGAACTGCTTGTATATTTTGGAGATTATTCCCTTGTTGGTTGCTTCATCTGCAAATCTTTCTCCCATTCTGAGGGTTGTTCTTTTGTTTATGGTTTCCTTTGCTGTGCAAGAGCTTTTAAGTTTAATTGGATTCCTTTTAAAGTTTGTTGTTTTTATTTTCATTATTCTAGGAGATGGATCAAAAAAGATCTTGCTGCAACTTATGTCAAAGAGTGTTCTGCATATATTTTCATCTAAGAATTTTATAGTGTCTGGTTTACATTTAGATCTTTAATCTAATTTGAATTTTTTTTTGTTTACAGTGTTAGGGAGTGTTCTTATTTCATTCTTTTACACGTAGCTGTCCAGTTTTCTGAGCACTACTTATGGAAAAGACTATCTTTCCTCCATTGTATATTCTTATCTCCTTTATCATAGATTAGATGCCCATAGGTGTATGGATTTTTCTCTGAGCTTTCTATCCTGTACCATTGACCTATATTTCTGTTTTTCTGCCAGTACCATACTGTCTTGATCACTGTAGCTTTGTAGTATAGTCTTAAGTCAGGGAGCCTGATTCCTCCAGCTTTGCTTTTCTTTCTTGACATTGCTTTGACTGTTCAGTCTTGTGTTTCCTTACAACTGTATAATCTTTTGTTTTAATTATGTGAAAACTGCCATTGGTAATTTGATAGGGATTTTACTCAGTCTCTAGATTGCTTTGGGTAGTACAGTCATTTTTACAATATTGATTCTTCCAATCCAAGAACATGGTATATCTCTCCATCTGTTTGTGTTGTCTTTGATTTCTTTCATCAGTATCTTATACTTTTCTGAGTACAGGTCTTTTGCCTCTGTAGGTAGGTTTATTTCTAGGTATTTTTGTTGTTGTTGTTGTGATGATAAGTGGGACTGTTTCCTTAATTTCTCTTTCTGATCTTTTGTTGTTAGTGCATTGGGATGCAGGAGATTTCTGTGTGTTAATTTTGCATTCTGCAGCTTCACCAAATTATGATGGGCTCTGAAGTTATTTTTCATTCTCCTTCTCTAGCAAACACTCAGTCACTAAATTTGGTGATTCCTTCTGCTCAGGGCTTTCTATGCCTAACCCTTCCTTTCCCTTTATGTTCTTCCTAGTGTTTCTAGTCTTTATGATCTCATGAGTGGAGAAATATAGCAGCTTTCATTCTGTATCTCTGATCTCCATTTTCTCTGTACTCTGCTTTATCTTGCATCCTGTTAGATGAATCTTCACCTTCTTGCTTCAAATAACTCAATCCCTCCCTATTGTCTAGAATACTGATTCTTAAACTTTATTGTACTTTAGATCACCTGGAAAGCTTGTTAAAAATAAAATGTCTCAAAAAGCAGATGCTGAGGTTACAAATTATATACCCTTCACAGGGTATATAATTCACAGTATAATGCATTCACAGTATAATGAATGTATAATGAAAAGCATTCACAGTATAATGAAACAGATAGGTAAAATAATGATAATCAAGGGTATTGTCATTTATTTTTTATCCTGCTCATTTGACACAAAAATGTACTACTTTACCTAATATTCATTATTGCTTATCTTTTCATGTGTATATAGGTCTCAGCTCTTCCAGTAGACCAGAAATGCCTTGAAGGCAGAGATTCAGTTCAGTTCAGTCACTCAGTCATGTCCGACTCTATGTGACTCCATGAACTGCAGCACGCCAGGCCTCCCTGTCCATCACCAATTCCTGGAGTTCACCCAAACCCATGTCCATTGATGGGTGATGCCATCCAACCATCTCATCCTCTATCATCCCCTTCTCCTCCTGCCCTCAGTCTTACCCAGCATCAGGGGCTTTACAAATGAGTCACCTCTTCGCATCAGTTGGCCAAAGTATTGGAGTTTCAGCTTCAACATCAGTCCTACCAATGAACACTCAGGACTGATCTCATTTAGGATGGACTGGTTGGATTTCCTTGCAGTCCAAGGGACTCTCAAGAGTCTTTTCCAACACCACAGTTCAAAAGCATCAATTGGTACTCAACTTTCTTTATGGTCCAACTCTCACATTCGTACATGACTACTGGAAAAACCATTGGTTTGACTAGATGGACCTTTGTTGGCAAAGTAATGTCTCTGCTTTTTAATGTGCTGGCTAGGTCGGTCATAGCGTCTCTTCCAAGGAGCAAGCATCCCTTAATTTCATAGCTACAGTCACCATCTGCAGTGATTTTGGAGCACAAGAAAATAAAGTCTGTCACTGTTTCTATTGTTTCCGTATTTATTTGCCATGAAGTGATGGGACCAGATGCCATGACCTTAGTTTTTTGAATGTTGAGTTTTAAGCCAACTTTTCACTCTCCTCTTTCACTTTCATGAAGAGGCTCTTTAATTCCTCTTCATTTTCTGCCATAGGGTGATGTCATCTGCATATCTGAGGTTATTGATATTACCAGCTTCTAAATTGAAGCAACAGTTAGAACTAGACATGGAACAACAGACTGGTTCCAAATAGGAAAAGGAGTATGCCAAGGCTGTATATTGTCGCCCTGCTTATTTAACTTATATGCAGAGTACATCATGAGAAATGCTAGGCTAGAAGAAGTACAAGCTGGAATCTAGATTACCGGAAGAAATATCAATAACCTCAGATATGCAGATGACACCGCCCTATGGCAGAAAATGAAGAGGAATTAAAGAGCCTCTTGATGAAAGTGAAAGAGGAGAGTGAAAAGGTTGGCTTAAAGCTCAANATAAGGGTGGTGTCATCTGCATATCCAAGGTTATTGATATTTCTCCCAGCAGTCTTGATTCCAGCTTGTGCTTCATCCAGCCTGGAATTTCGCATGATGTACTCTGCATATAAGTTAAATAACCAGGGTGACAATATACAGCCTTGACATTCTCCTTTCCTGATTTGGAAGCAGTCTGTTGTTCCATGCCCAGTTCTAACTTTTGCTCCTTGACCTGCATACAGATGCAGGAGGCAGGTCAGGTGGTCTGATATTCCCATGTCTTTCAGAATTTTCCACAGTTCATTATGATCTACACAGTCAAAGGCTTTGGTATAGAACATAAAGCAGAAGTAGATTTTTTCTGGATCTCTCTTGCTTCAGGCTTATCCAGTTTAGTGCTTTCGTTTACATATGAATAAAGCTAAGGGTCACCTAACTCATTAGCTGGAGAGCTAAAACTAGAGCTAATCCATTGTTGAATCCACAGTCAGCTCAACAAGTTATTTTAACTTAAACGTAAGTCTTAGAAACATATTTAAAATGGAGACTCTATTTCTATTTTCCTTTGACAAGGTAACTTTAAACTTTGTTAAGAACTAAAAGCCAACCCTTAGTGTTTTCTGCAGTTAACGTCAGTTAAATAATTTTAATTTTAAATTATCACAACGAAGAAAGAAAACATGCTTGTACATTCCTTCTTCACATTCCTGATCCCAGACGACTGCTGTTGTGAATAAACACATGCTACTGGGGAGTCAGGTCCTGAATATCACAGATACTGTGGCCAGAGTCCTAAAGGTTTAGGACCGTCTGCATGTCTGTCCAGTGTACATTTGTAGATTAAGGTGGTGCCATACAACCGAGACCAGAAGTTATCAAGCCTGCTGGAGAGCCTCTGCTTGATCTGGTTGTTAAGACAGCATGCTCCCACTGTTTGCACAAGCGTGGTTTCCAAGTAGTGTGCAAGGCTGGTCCTTTGAGGTATACAAAGTAATTTCTCTTTATTTTTTCTCATTCTTTTTATTTCCTACTTTTTTATTGAAGTATAGTAGACATAGAGCATTATATTAGCTGTAGATATACAACAGAACGATTTAATATATGTATATATTGTGAAATGATAACCACAGTAAGTCTAGTTAACATTCATCGCTGACATACAGTTACAGTTTTTTTCTTGTGATGAGAACGTTTAAGATGTATTTTTCTTTTATGTTTTTAATGTACATAATATTAGCACAGTGCTACATATATATGGAAAAACAGAAGTATATACTCTCTTTTTTTTTTTTTAACTAGAGAGAGATCAGAAAGTTTTGGAGAGAATTATGTACTTCTCTGTGTGTATATTACATGTCAATAAGAAGTTTACTTTTAAAATATTTGAAGTTCCTTGCTCTAGATATAAGGTGATGGAGAGTTAGAAGTAGGAACTATTTATTTTCAAGTCCAAGAGATTCTTTTGGTGAAATATTAGAGAAAGTGGTTTACGGACCGTTCCTAAATCTGATGGGGAAGGAAGAATGACAGTTGCCAGAGATGGTTTATATTACGTGCTTTATCAAACAGTTGTTTCCTCTCCTGTGGAGTAATGTTTCTCCTTCCTGCCTTATCACCTAGAGTGAAGTGTTTTTCAGAATGGGATATCCTCTCTTGGGAGTAAAGTTATTAAGAGTGCCTTGTCATTGGTGGAAAGAAAACAAACTAGCTTCCTTCACCTCCCATTCAACTGGCTCCCCAAAATTCCTAACCCCCAATTATTTTTTCATAACCATATTGAAACTATGTAGAAGATGGTAGAAATTACCACCCTGGCTTATTAGTCAAAGATAAGTCTCTACATTTGCCAAATTATTGAAAACACTGAAATGGGTCAGGAAAGATAAAATTATGTGCATGCCTTTTTAAGGGAGGTTGAGAGTGGAGGGTAGAAAATCAATTAGCTAGATTCAGCCGTTGTAAAATAAAGCTCCACAGCTACCCAAAAGGACAGGTAATAAATAATACGAGAAAATAGAAGAAAGAGGTTCTTTGAGAGGAGAATCAAATCAGAACTTTTGGGGAGAAATTGTTAGTGGATGTTGTGTATGTGTGTATGTGTTAGTTGCTCCGGCATGTCCGACTCTTTGAGACCCCATGGACTGTAGCCAGCCAGGCTCCTCTGTCCATGGAATTCACCAGGCAAGAATAAGAATATTGGAGTGGGTAGCCATTCCCTTTTCCAGGGGATCTTCCCAACCCAGATTGAACCCATGTCTCTTACATCTCCTGCATTGGAAGGCAGGTTCTTTACCAATCAGTTCAGTTCAGTTGCTCAGTCGTGTCCGACTTTGCAACCCCATGAACCGGAGCACACCAGGCCTCCCTCTCCATCACCAACTCCCGGAGTCTACCCAAACCCATGTCCATCGAGTCAGTGATGCCATCCAGCCATCTTATCCTCTATCGTCCCCTTCTCCTCCTGCCCCCAATCCTTCCAAGCATTAAGGTCTTTTCCAATGAGTCAACTCTTCACATGAGGTGGCCAAAGTATAGGAGTTTCACCTTCAGCATCAGTCCTTCCAATGAACACCAGGACTGATCTCCTTTAGGATGGACTGGTTGGATCTCCTTGCAGTCCACGGGACTCTCAAGAGTCTTCTCCAACACCACAGTTCAAAAGCATCAATTCTTTGGCACTCAGCTTTCTTCATAGTCCAACTTTCACATCCATACATGACCACTGGAAAAACCATAGCCTTGACTAGACAGACCTTTGTTGGCAAAGTAATGTCTCTGCTTTTAAAGATGCTATCTAGGTTGGTCATAACTTTCTTTCCAAGGAGTAAGCGTCTTTTAATTTCATGGCTGCAATTACCATCTGCAGTGAATTTGGAGCCCCCCAAAATAAAGTCTGACACTGTTTCCACTGTTTCCCCATCTATTTGCCATNCCTTCAGCATCAGTCCTTCCAATGAACACCAGGACTGATCTCCTTTAGGATGGACTGGTTGGATCTCCTTGCAGTCCACGGGACTCTCAAGAGTCTTCTCCAACACCACAGTTCAAAAGCATCAATTCTTTGGCACTCAGCTTTCTTCATAGTCCAACTTTCACATCCATACATGACCACTGGAAAAACCATAGCCTTGACTAGACAGACCTTTGTTGGCAAAGTAATGTCTCTGCTTTTAAAGATGCTATCTAGGTTGGTCATAACTTTCTTTCCAAGGAGTAAGCGTCTTTTAATTTCATGGCTGCAATTACCATCTGCAGTGAATTTGGAGCCCCCCAAAATAAAGTCTGACACTGTTTCCACTGTTTCCCCATCTATTTGCCATGAAGGGATGGGACCAGATGCCGTGATCTTAGTTTTCTGAATGTTGAACTTTAAGCCAACTTTTTCACTCTCCTGCTTCACTTTCATCAAGAGGCTTTTTAGTTCCTCTTCACTTTCTTCCATAAGGGTGGTATCGTCTGCATATCTGAGGTTACTGATATTTCTCCCAGCAATCTTGATTCCAGCTTGTGCTTCTTCCAGCCCAACGTTTCTCATGATGTACTCTTCACATAAGTTAAATAAGCAGAGTGACAATATACAGCCTCGATGTACTCCTTTTCCTATTTGGAACCAGTCTGTTGCTCCATGTCCAGTTCTAACTGTTGCTTCCTGACCTGCATACAGGTTTATCAAGAGACAGGTCAGATGGTCTGGTATTCCCATCTCTTTCAGAATTTTCCACAGTTTATTGTGATGCACATAGTCAAAGGATTTGGCACGACTAGCACCCCCTTAAATAAACTTAAAGAAGTGAAAGACTTGTATGCTGAAAACTACAAAATGTGGCTGAAATAAATTAAAGAGGAGACAAAAAATGGAAAAACCTGTATTCATGGATTGGAAGACTTACTATTGTTATGATGTCAACACTACTCAAAGTGATCTACAGAATCCCAATGGTGTTTGGTGCAAAAACAGAAAAATCCATTCTAAAACTTATTTGGAATCTCAAGGGACCTTCAATATCCAAAACAATCTTGAAAAACAGGACAAAGTTAGAGATCTATGGTTCCTGATTTCAAGCCTTATTTTTTAAAGCAATAATAATCAAAACAGTATAATACTAATATAAAAGACATACAGACCAATGGAACAAAATGAGGAACCCCAAAATAAACCCTTACATTTATGGTCAAATGATCTTCAACATCACTGAGTCAATGGACATGAGTTTGAGCAAGCTCCAGGAGTTGGGGATGGACAGGAAGCCTGGTGAGCTACAGTCCACGGGGTCACAAAGATTGGATGCGACTGAGCAACTGAACTGAATGATATTCAACAAGGTTATTCAGTGGGAAAAGGAGTCTTTCCAAACCTTGGTACATGGAAAACTGGGTACCCACATGCCAAAGAATGAAGGCAGATCCTTACACAATTAACTCAAAATGGAGCAAAGGTCTAAAAGTAAGAGCTTAAAATAAAACTCTTATAAGAAAACATTTGGTAAAACTTCATGACATTGTATTTGACAATGATTTATTGGCTACGTGAGCTGTCTTTATTCACAACACTTCAATACAAATATGTTGCTTTTTTTTTCCTCATACCAGTAAATTTTTCAACTGCGTGTTCCATAATGTAATTCTATTTTGACACTAACTACCCAGAGTTAGCTTCAGACTCCACTAGTTTAAGAGTTCAGTCCCACAAAACCATCCTTATGTCAGATACCAGTCACAAGATCAGGTCCTTAGGTTACTCATTTTCTGTTTGACTTGGCTACAGAGTTGGGGGTGTTTTCACAGTCTCCTCCTTTCAGGCCCAACAATTTGTTAGAATGGCTTTCAGAATTTAGGAAGGCACTTTACTTACCATTATAGGTTTGTTATAAAGAATAAAACTCAGGTAGCAAAAAAGGAAAGATAAAGAAGGTAGGGGGAGTAAAGCTTCCATGTCCTTTCTGCACACATGCCTTTCCCAGCACTTCTATATATTTACCTAGCTGGGGACTCATCATTTAGGACTTTTTGAGGGGATTTCAGTGCATAAACTCACTGATGAAATTACTGGGCATTTGCAGTTAATTCAGTCTGCAATTCCTGGAGGTTGAGGATTGAACAGAAAATTCTGTTTCGAATCAAAGCTTGCTCTTTCTGGTAATCATCCCCATCCTAAAGCTATGGAGATCTCCAAGAAGCATTGCACTAGAATGAAAGAGAATCTTATCACCCTATCACTTAGGAAGTTCCAAGGCTTTTAATATCTCTTTTTCAGAAATCAAGGACAAAGCCCAAGTATCTTTCTATGACATCACACCATGACATCAAACATAGAAAAAATAAAAATAAAAAGATTCAAATCAAACTCCTAGAGATAAAAACTACCATGTATGAGATGACAAATATATAACCAATTAGATAAACAATTGGTGATATTAACAACCAATTAGATACTGCTGAAAGAAGATTAGTAAACTTGAAGACATAACAATAACAACAAAAGTACCTATAATAAACAAAGACAAAATAATTTAAAAAATCAACAAGATATCAGTGAGCTGTCAGTTAACTCTAATCGCCATAAAATATATGTAATTGTAGTCCCAGAAGAAGGGGAAGGATAAAACTATTTTAAGTGATAGTGGCTGAACATTTTCCAAATTTGATGGAAAATATAACCCATACATCAAACAAGATGAATGAGCTCAATATATAATAACCATAAAGAAAACTACACTAAGGTATTGTTAGGTAAAAGATGACCAGGATACCAAAAAGAGTGTCTAACAGGCTTTAATGGTGAAGCGCTACCGGGTGAGGTTCCCAGACCCAAATGAGGCAGGTCGAGGAAGTCCGAACCTGAACCATGTTGGGGGGTGGTTTATATATGTTCGTTGTGAGGGATGGTCTGGCAAGATCGCCAAAAAGTATGGTTAGTAGATGGGGGTTCAGATAGGTTGTTAGGTTGAGGTGCTGAGGGCTGATAGGTCCTTTACGCAGCTGGGGTGGGGATTGCTTTAGCTGGCGAAGTGTGCTGTCATTGGTCCTCGGATCTGGGAGGATCCTTCCGTTAGGAACTTCCCTGCCAGTGGGAGAGAGGTAGCCCATCATGGCCCCCAGGGTCCGGCCTTACAGGTATATCATAATTAAATTATTCAAAACCAATGATTAAGATAAAATCTTAATATCCGAGAAGTTTAAAAATATATTATGTAAAGAAACACAAATATAAGCTGATTTCTCCTCATACACACATACACACACACAATGCAAGTAAGAATGCAACACCTTTTAAGTGAATAAATAAATAATCATCTAGAATTACACACCTAGTAAAAAAAAAATTTTTTTTAAAGAAATAAAGAATCCTTCAGACATTCCCAAGCTGAAAGAATTGATCACCTGCAGGTCCACAGTGCAGAAAATGTTAAAGGATGCCTAGGCAGAAGAAACAAATCTGATGGAAACGTGGATCTGCAGAAAGGAGAGAACACAATAAATGGCAGTTTAATGGATGAACATATGTGATTTTTTTTCTTTAAAATGTAAAATTCTGAAAAGATAAATGGCTATTTGAGCAAAAATGATAACAATGTACTGTGAGGTTCATAACTTAGATATAAGGTAATATACTATGCCTCAAAGGGAAAAGTGGAAATATATTAAAATGCTTGTACTGTGGGCTTCCCAGGTGGCACTAGTGGGAAAGAAGCCACCTGCCAATGCAGGAGACTTAAGAGATACAGCTTCAATCCCTGGGTCAGAAAGATCCCCTGTAGAAAGGCATGGCAACCCACTCTAGTACTCTTGTCTGGAGAATCCCATGGACAGAGAAGCCTGACAGGCCACAGTCAATAGGGTCCCAGAGAATCAGACACGACTGACGTGACTTAGCATGCATGCATGCTTATATCATACACGACATGGTATAAAAATCACTTGAAAGTTGACCGGGATAAGTTAATTATGTATGCTATAAACCTTAAAGTAACCACCAAAAGTTTGAATCCAAGTGTCACTGATAATAAGCTATATGCTTATTGAGCCTAAGTCTCAGTATTAGCCAAAATGTAAAATCTCCTACATTTGAAATATAGATTCAATGCAGCCCGCATTTACATCCAAGGAAACTTTGTAAAAATGGATGGATGACATGATCACAAGATTTATATGGAAAGGCAAAAGAATGCAAATAGTCAAAGTAAAGCCCCTCCCCCCCAAAAAAAAAGAATGGAGTTGGAGGACTAGTGGATTTCAAGACATTATTAAGTTAGAGTGATCAAGACGGTATAGTGCAAATTAAAGGATAGGTCAGTGGAATAGAACAGAGAGCCCAGAAATAGACCCATACAAACACTGTCAACTTATTTTTGACAAAGGTGCAAAGGCAGTTGAATTGGTGTATTTTTAAGAAATATTACTTAAAATAAACAGATATCCATATGCAAAAATATAAATCCTGGAATATGCCTCACAGTTTGTACAAAAAATTAGCTCAAAATGGATTACTGACATACATGTAAACTACAAAACTAAGATTTTCAGAAGAAAATACAGGAAAACATCTCCATGACCTTGATTTTAGTGATGTTTGAGATGCAACACCAAAAGCACAATCTAAAAACAAAACAAAGCATATATATATATATATATATAGAAACATAGGTAGATAGGGAATTAAAATTTTTGCTCAGCAAGAGACACTGTTAAGAGAATAAAAAGATAAGTCACTGACAAAAATATTTGCAAATCATGTAGCTACTGTAGGTCTTATATGTAGACTACAGAAGGAATTCATAAAAGTTAAGATTTAGAAAACAATACACCCAATTAAAAATGTATAAAAGGTCTGAACAGATACGTTATCAAGTAAGATATATGGTTGACAAATAAACACATGAAAAGATGCTCAATATAATTTGTCATTTGTCATTTGCCACAATGAAATACCAAATCACATCTATTTAATAGCTAATATTGAGGGGGAAAAAACTGACGGTGATAAATGCTGGCTGGCCAGAATGGGTAGCAATAGAAACTCTCATTTAGTGCTAATGGACATGCAAAATAGTAGAGCTTCATTGGAAAATAGTTAGTCTGTTTTTATAAAGTTAAACATAGACTTACATATGACCCAAGGGCTTTTTTTTAAATCTAGATATTTCCCCAAGTGATTTGAAAATTTACCTTACTTAAAAAAAAAAAAAAAAACTGTACACCAATAATAACTTTAATAGTTTCTCTTCCCAACCCAGGGATCAAATTCAGGTCGCCTGCATTACAGGCAGATTCTTTAGACTCCTTTGTCCATCTGAGCCATCAGGGAAGCCCTAAAATAAACTAAAAATGGAAAACAACCCTCCAGAAGTTGTTAAACAGGTGAATGGATAAACTAAAGTGTATAGTTTATCAAAATGGAACTCTACTCAACAATAAAAAGGAACAGGTCGCCTGCATTACAGGCAGATTCTTTAGGCTCCTCTGTCCATCTGAGCCATCAGGGAAGCCCTAAAATAAACTAAAAATGGAAAACAACCCTCCAGAAGTTGTTAAACAGGTGAATGGATAAACTAAAGTATATAGTCTATCAAAATGGAACTCTACTCAACAATAAAAAGGAACAAATTCTTGATTCAAGAAATAACAAAAAGGAGTCAAGTGCATTGTTTTAAACAAACAAAAAGGCAAGAGCTACATGGTGTGTGATTCTCTTCATAAGACATTATGGAAAAGACAAAAATATGGGATGAAAACCACATCTGTCATTGCCAGTAACTGGGTCTGGAGAAAAAGTTACAAAGGGGTAATAGGAAGGGATAATATTTCTGTGAAAGAATTGTTATATATGATACTACGGTGCTGGGGACATACACGTGCATACTCAATCATGTCTGACTCTTTGCAACCTTATGGACTGTAGCCCGCCAGGCTCCTCTGTCCATGGGATTTCCCAGGCAAGAATACTGGAGTGGGTTGCCATTTCCTCCTCCAGGGGATCTTCCCAACTCAGGGACTGAACCCATGTCTCTTAGGTCTTCTGCATCTGGATGTGCTGAGGTTTTCAGTCTAGGGTTCACAATGTAAAAATCATTCAAGTACTTTTGAGGAGACTGTAGCAATGTTGTTGGAGCCTAACAACAAGAGAATGTTCAAAGAAAATGAAAGCACTCAGTGGAGTGCCTCACCAGTTGTTAGTCATCAAGAAAGTTTTGATGATTTACTAGAAAACTTTGATCATATAAGATTAATGATATTATAAAAAGACCCTTAAACTCAAGGATAAACAACTGATATACAACAGATCTCTATTTGGGGAGGTCATACTAAAATTTTGGAAAGTTCTACCACCTCAAAAGTGTATGATATATAATTATTTAAGATATGCCAAAAATGAAAAGAAAGTTTATGACAATTTGAAGGATTATGTTAACAGAAGATGAGACTATGCATAAAATAATTTTGAAAAAGGAAATCAGAATGTCTCCTAATGTCATGTAATATGGAAGTGAAAATGTTAGTCACTCAGTTGTGTCTGACTCTTTACAACGCCATGGACTGTAGCCCAACAGGTTCCTCTGTCCATGGGATTTTCCAGGCAAGAATACTGGATTGAGTTGCCATTTCCTCCTCCAGGGGATCTTTCTGACCCAGAGACTGAACCTGGGTCTCCGGCATTGTAGGCAAATTCTTTACAATCTGAGCCACCAGGGAAGACCATGTAGGGGAAGGAAGGGTGAAAGACTTCCAGAGATACAGAAGGAAATCTCACACAGAGAAAAATGATCTTACATCCTGCTAAGTCACTTCAGTCGTGTACGACTCTATGCAACCCCATAGACGGCAGTCCACCAGGCTCCCCCGTGCCTGGGATTCTCCAGGCAAGAACACTGGAGTGGATTGCCATTTCCTTCTCCAATGCATGAAAGTGAGAAGTGAAAGAGAAGTTGCTCAGTCATGTCTGACTCTTAGCGACCCCATGGACTGCAGCCCACCAGGCTCCTCCATCCAGGGGATTTTCCAGGCAAGAGTACTCAAGTGGAGTGCCATTGCCTTCTTATACTAAGTGAAATAAGCTAATTAGAGAAAGACAAATAGTGCATGGTATCATTTGTTTGTAGAATCTTTTTTTAAAACAAAAGTCAAATTGATAGAAACAGAAAGTAGAATTTTGTTGTCGGGGGCTGGCCAGGTGGGAGAAATAGGAAGAGGTCATAAAATAGCACAAACTTTCAGGTATTAAAAAGAATAAATTCTGAGCATCTAATATAAAATGTGCTGACTATTGTTGATAACACTGTATTATATAACTGAAATTTGCTGAGAGAGTAAAATGTAAATGCTCTTACCCCTCCAATAAAAAAGAAGAGATAAATATGTGAGGTGATAAAGTGTTAGTTAACTGGATGGTAGAAATACTTTCACAATGTGTATGTATATCAAATCACCAGGATGAACACTCTAAGTATCTTATCATTTTACTTGTCAGTTATACCTCAATAGAGCTGAAAAAGTAAATATGTTAGATTTTGCATGGCACACCCATCATTCTAATTAGCAGCTTCCCAGCTTCTCCTTTTTATAAGGAAATAATTCAAGAATTAAATGCGAATCTTCCTCTCACTTAAGTCAAAACTATCCTTCTTGGAAATTTTGGTCCTCTGCACACAAACATGCTTCGGGAACCTTTCCCTCCAAGATAACCTCTCCATGGCAGCTATTATGTAGTTAATGAATTTGTGCCCGCATCTAATATTGTATCATAAATTCTTGCTTCCTAAAAAATTATTAAAGTATTAGCCATTATTACAGTATAAGCAAATCATTTTACTTCCTTCTATCAGTGTTTGGAGTCTTACATAATCATATAAATTATTATCTATCAACTAGTATCTGAAGATATTTTGAAAGTCCTTGTAAGACATTTTTAAAAAATATTCTTTTTGATAAATCCAGAAAGCAGTAAAGTAAGAGTTCTGTTTCTTGGCATGATGACATTAAGTTGTCATGCCAATTTTGCAACAGTAAAACAATTGTTTAGATACGGCATTACAAAAAAAAAAAAACACACACTTTATGTCTTTCATTTATTACTTTACAAATTTTCTCTGAAAGCATTTAATTTTTGCCTATTTTAAAAACAACTAGTAATCAATTTTCTAAAGTAAAAAATCTTGACTGCATTGATTTTTTGCTTTTGAAGTTTGGCTTTTAATGAATTACATCTGAAGTCCGGTAAACTATTTAACATTTTTAACTTCCTTAATTAATTTCTTCATGTTAGCACCAAGGATTTAGTGTTCCTCAGACCTCTGTTTATTTGTATACGATTCACAGTGACAATGCAAGAGAGCAGTGACCAGGGTGAGCCCACAGAGGAAGAAGATTTTGGGGATCAGAGCCCCTAGGATCTGGGCCAGTGGATGGGGGAGGGATTTCTTTGCTTCTTTCTGGAATGGAGTCAATCCTGAAGCAAGCGCAGAATTCTAGGAAAGAGGAAAGTCACTAGTCTAAACAAATCTTATTTGCTCTATTCTTTTCTTTCCCTCCTTTAATTCTCATCACTAACTTCACTGTCTGGGAGTCTTTCCCATACCACCCAGCAATTCTCTGATGCGATTGTAGGGTGTCCTACAATGTAACCCAATTCTGACACTTTCTACCTGGAAACAGCATCAGATCCCACAGGGCTCAGTTAAGGTGCCTCAAAACTGCTGCATCCTTCAGTCCAGGTTGTCACCCTGTGCTTCTGACCAACCAGCTATGGATCAGAGGTCTCAACAACCCCTCCTTCAGTCAATCTGCCAGAGTGGCTCACAGAATTCAGAGAAGTGTTTTACCTCCTAGATTACTGGTTTATTATTAAAAGGACACAATCCAGGAAGAGCCAGATGAAGTGATTCAATGGGTTACAATGCCAGATGAAGAGGGCAACGTATGGGGAAAGGGCACAGAGATTCCATGCCTTCTCCAGGCATGCCTCTTTCCCTAAATCTACAAGTTCACCAACCTGGAACTTTCAAATCTCTTCCTTTGGGCTCTTATGGAGGCTTCATTACATAGGCATGACTGATTAAATCATTGACCATCACTGACTCATTCTACCTGCAATCCCTTTCCCCTCCCTAGAGGTCAGGAGTGTGGGACTGAGGTTCTAACCTCTTTTCACAGGGCTGGTTCTCCTGGCAACCAGCCCCATCCTTAGGTGCAGTCCAGAAGTCATCTCATTAACACAACAAAAGACATCTTTGTAGTTCTCATCACTTAGAAAATTACAAGGATTTTAGGAACTCTGTGCCAAAAACGGGATGAAGACCAAATATATATTAAAGATCACACCATCACACCTCTTCTCTCCTCTCTCCGTGTTTCAGTTTGGACCCTTTTATTATATGGAACAGAATTCAGATTCATTCCCATAAGAATTTAAGGTTAAAATACAGAAGACACTGGAACTAACAGGAACCACAGAAGTCTGTCTGTCCATCTCTCCCTCTCTCTGGTTGTATGTCTTCTTTCTCATGACACCTGTGTTTCTTGTGCCTCTGTTCTATTTGCACTTCTCTATTAACTGACTTCTCACTATTAATTTCTGCTTCCACCATGCCTGTGTCTTCACTCTACATTATGCCTTTAGCTCCAGTTCCTTTCCTAATTCATTCAGCTTCTCATTCCCCAACTCTGAAACCCCAAGAAATGAATCTGACTGGCTCAGCCCATCTTTACAAGCTATACCACTGATGGTTCTAATCTACTGGGGCTGAGGAACAGTATCACAAGGTGCAGAGGGGCTGTGAGGCAGGCATGCGACACTCATATCTCTAGTATAATATTCTTTTAACTTCCTCTCTCTCTCTTTTTCCAATTAGTTGCTGAATACTCAGGATGTGCCCATTACTATTTCAGGCAACAGGGTTTGAAAGACTAAGTCTCTGCTTTTTGAGAAGTTATATGTCTGTGAGGAGAGAAAAGCAAGCTAGCAACCACTGGCAGGTATTGTCATAACATAAATGATACTAAAGAAGCACTCAGAAAGGGCACCCCAGGAGATGGGGATTCCAGGGAGGTTCCTCGGGCAAGATGATGCCTGAGCTGATTCTAAAAGAATAAACAAGAGTGATTTGGGTGGGAGACTCGTGAAGAGAAGAACACAGGGGATTCCTGGAAGAGGGAGCTATTTGTGCAAAGGCACTGTGGTCAGTGACACACTGTAAACTCCTGGGGCTGCAAGTGGTTTCGTGGTACTGGGAACCTGGCAGGAGACAGACTGAAAAATTAGGCAGGGACTAGATCGTGAAGTATCTTATGGGTCCTGGGTTTGGAAGACAATAGACCATTGAAGAATCTTTAATTCAGTAATAATATAACCAGATATGTGCTTTATAAAGATCTCTTTGGTAGCAACATGGCAGTGAGTTGGGTCAGCACTACTGGAGACTGGGAAACAAGTCAGAAGTTCACTCCAGGCTTTAAGATAGGAAATAATGTAAGGGCCAGAATTAAGGAACACTGTTGGAGGGGGAAAGAAGAGAAGGATTTAGAAAAGAGAATCAACACATACATACACAGGACTGAAAAGAAAAAGGAGTCCGGGTCTGGTAGCTTTACCTCCTCTAAATATTCTCCGAACCTGCTAAGAAATGTCCTAGTCAAATACCAGTTCTTTTCCTCCATGTCTGACCTTTTGTTCCCACAGTGAATGAAAAAGAAGCAGGGAGGGAACAGGCTTCCCATTTAACATCCAGGGAGAACTATTTTGAGACCTCTCCAACTCTCTTTACAAAACCTCATCTACTTATTCCTCAGGCTTCCTTGGTGGCTCAGACAGTGAAGAATCCACCAGTGAAGAATCCAGTAAGGCAGGAGATGTGGGTTTGATCCCTGGGCCGAGAAGATCCCCTGGAGAATGAAATGGCTACTCACTCCAGTATTCTTCCCTGGAGAATTCCATGGACAGAGAAGCCTGGTAGGCTACAGTCCATGAGGCTGCAAAGAGCTGGACATGACTGAGCAACTAATACAATAACACCAACTTGATGCCTCAGACCCTTTTGCCATCAGAACTCTCTGCCTCCAATCCAGTTTTCCATGCTCTATTTTCCTTCCTTGACTGCTCTGCTCTCCCTACCTCCTTTGTCTGATATTGACCAGAAATTCCTCACTCATCTGTGCAGTTAACATTTACTCATTTCCCGCTCTGGTCAGAGAGAAGAGAATGATCAGAGAGCAAAAGAACAGGGTAGGAGTTTGTGAGTGCACTGGAATGAGCAAAAAATGAATGTCAGCAGAGCTTTAATGAACTCAGTGTGAGCCTAGACTTTTACTGGATCTCACGCTTTAGAAACCAGAGAATTGATATAGGTTGCCATATNAGAATGATCAGAGAGCAAAAGATCAGGGTAGGAGTTTGTGAGTGCACTGGAATGAGCAAAAAATGAATGTCAGCAGAGCTTTAATGAACTCAGTGTGAGCCTAGACTTTTACTGGATCTCACGCTTTAGAAACCAGAGAATTGATATAGGTTGCCATATCTTATTACCTATAGTCAATAGCAAGGCTGGGGACAAATATAACTTGAGACTACTTCCTTTGGAGACCCCTCTGACCTGTCTCACCTGCATAATCTCCTCGATCTGTGATAAATACAATTACCATCCAGGGCTGATAAATATATAACTTCCTTAGAATCATTAGCAGTCTCACCTACTCCCCACTCCACCCCAGGAAAACTGGTTACTGTATTCTCCGAGAATGACTTGCTAGTCAGCCATGAATCCCTGCCAACAGACTTCTTGTCTCTAGTATGGACAGGGGAGGTGGGGTGGGCAGACAGAGAGAGAGAGAGAGAGAGTTGGGTCTTCTCTTTTGTTAAATATTGATTTATGTGGCAGCATCAGGCCTTAGGTGTGGCATGGGTCTTTGTTTGAGGTCTATCCTAGGATGGCCTCAAGGGCACATGCAACACTGGGATCAAGCTATAGCCTTCTGTCTCCTAAGGCATTATACCTCAAAAGTCTGAGCAAAGTATGTCTGGTTTATTTCTGGAAAGGAAGCAAAGCTGTGTTTGAATTCAGGTCATCCAATGAGGAAGGCCCAGGAGGAAGATCAAGGGCAGAAGACACCAGCTTCACAGTGACTGGCTAGCAGGGCAGGGCAGGGTACCTTTCATCTAAGGGACTGATGAAAAGCGTCAGGATTCCACTGAAGTGCTGTTGGGAACAATTTAATGTGGTTGCTAGTGCCTGGGAAACACAGTATCTGACAGAAAATTCCAGAGGGTGATAGGTTTTCTGTTTGGGCTGAAACAATTCATAGGCTACCAAGAAGGCAAAGTTGCAGATCTCACCCTAGGGCTCAGGACACTGACATGAAATTCCGCATGGAATTCTTGCAGCCAATCACATTGGACTATGCTAAGTGCTTGGTAAACAATCTTGTCTTGGCTGCTGTGTCAGGGCAATATTAGATGGTCAAAGACAGCTACAAAATGGCTTCCTACAGTTTCACTTAGGTTGCTTCAGCCTCCAACTTCCAGAAGACTGGATATTTTTCCTGATGAGGCCACGCCCCTTGGACCATGAGCTCCGCCCCCCCCGCCCCACCCCCACTCCACCCTCAGCGAGCTAGAGAAAATATACAGTCAGTTTACTCCACATAAGGCAGATGGGTGACAGCTGCATGAATTTGTAGTACTACATTCCTTTTGACACAAATTGACACATGTGATGGTACTGCAGTATAGTTTTGAAAGCCCCCTCCTAACTTGTAGGACTACCTTCCTTGCAAACCAGAGCTACTTTTCCCAGCTTCCTTGGTTAATGAGAATGTGAAATCCCTTCTCCTTGAGCTACAGGTTCAGCCGTTTCCAAGCCACACCTCCTTCTTTGCTTGAACCCACTTGAACTGTAACTTAATTTGCTTATAAAATTATCGCTACAGTAATTACATATCCCTGGGTCAGAAAGTCAATATTGCCCATGATTTGACCACTTCTTCCGTTCTAAAAACCTTCTCTGAATGTTTCTGAGTTTTCTTCCAGTTTTTTCAATGATGTTTTTCCACCTCCTAGGAAGGGTCCCCAGGAAGCGCCCTTTCCAAATCCTGCATCTGGTTTGTGCTTTCCCCTCAACCATACAGGAATCATCATCAAAGCACCTCTACAAACTGACTTCATTGGTTTTCGTTCAGTTCAGTTCAGTCACTCAGTCGTGTCCAACTCTTTGCAACCCCATGAATCGCAGCACGCCAGGCNAGATGCCATGGTCTTCGTTTTCTGAACGTTGAGCTTTAAGCCAACTTTTTCACTCTCCACTTTCACTTTCATCAAGAGGCTTTTTAGTTCCTCTTCACTTTCTGCCATAAGGGTGGTGTCATCTGCATATCTGAAGTTATTGATATTTCTCCCGGCAGTCTTGATTCCATTGGTTTACTCTCTGCCCATTTGAATTCTTTTACCATCTAATCTTCCCTTGATTTTGTTGGAAGATGGGAATTTTATTTTGTACCAGGCACTTAGGTTGTATTGACAGAAGAGATAGGAGTCAGTGAGGTCAAGGCAGTTGAAATGTATAAGTATAGAAGGTCAAAGCTCTCAGAGAAAAAGAGAGAGTGAGAAAGAAAGAAGGAAGAAGGAGGGAGAGACAGAGTCTCTGTAGAAAATTCCCACCTGCCGTAGACTTAAATGCCTGTCAAGTCATTTAATATATTGTTAAGTTAAAGGAGACAGTGGTTTTTCCCTTTCTTCCTATAGCAGATACTGATGATATTTTTTTCTTTTTACAAACCTGGACAATCTACTTATTTATCCTCTATTCCTTCCCTAAACAGGATTAATAGTCATCTTTGTCTGAAACAAAACTCTCACAGTTCAACAGCCATGCCATTTCATTTAATTACAATGCTTATTTTTACCAACACCCAGGAGCCTGTTAGTGAAGGCACATTTTTAGAAATCTAACAAATAAGCAAATACATCCTCAGATCACAGACACAGCTCTCCAATGTTGTTTTGTACTAAAGGGAACGAGCACTTATCACGCCTACACACCAATGTTTTTTTCCTGGTAGTTTCATCTACTTAAGTGTGTTTTCTGGAAAAATGACATGTGATTTCTAGCTTTTTAAACCATAGCTAAAACTTCCTTCTTGGGTATTAATGTGAATATCTGCTGAAAATCTTCTGTAATTATATTCAGTTCTTCTTTCATGCTTTAAAATGGCTTTATAACTGAGCAAATATGCAAAAGAGTTATGTGGGCATAGGCAGGCTAGAGAATAACTAGACAATAACCAGACAGCTATAATGGTAACCTAGAAAGACTTTGATTTGTGAAATGTCCAGATGGCTTCATCGGTGAATTCTTCTCACATTTTAAGGAAGAAATGGTAACTAATCTTACCCAAACTTTGTAAGAATGTAGAGAAACAGGAAACATTTCCCAACTTGTTTGTGATGCCAGCATAACCCAGATAATAAAACCTGACAAGGACATCTTAAGAAGAGTAAATTTTAACCCAATCTATCTTATCACATAAATATAAGAAATTTTTTAAATAAGGGGCTATATATCCATATGGCAAAAAACTAATCTTGAACCTTAACTCACACTAATTTCAAATGGATTATAGATTTACATGTAAAAGCTTTAAAAATAATAAATCTGGAAGGAGAAAGCATGGAATATTTAATGGCCAGGGAGTAGGCAGGCAATGATTTCCTCAACAGGACACAAACATCACTAATCAGAAAAAAGAACAATGATAAATTAGAGTTCATTAAATTAAAAAAAAATCTTAAAATAATAAAAAATAAGAAATTCTCTTTATTGAAAGACAACAAAGAAAAGGAAGTGACAATTCAAAGAGACAAAAGAGTTTTTCAATACAACTATCAAACACAAGACTTGCAATCCAGAATATATAAATAACTACTATAGTTCAGTAAGAAAAAGGAAAATAACCTAATTTTTAAATGAGGAAAATCTTGAACAGGCACTTTATGAAAGAGGATACCTAATAATGGGAAAATGCCATTCTTTTTCCAATAGCATTTGTATATGCCATTCATATACAGCAAAGTATATGAATCACTTTGCTGTACACCTGAAAGCTAACACACTGTAAATTAACTATACTGCAATTAAAAAAAAAAAGATTAATAAAAAGGTACAAAACTGAGAATTCCCTGGGTGATCCAGCAGTTAGAATGCTGTGCTTCCACTGTTGAGGGCCTGTGTTCAATCCCTGGTCAGGGAACTAAGATCTTACAAGCCCTGTGGTGTGGCCAAAAATAAATTAAATATAAAACAAAAAATAAGACTATGTCAACAATTCTAAAAAAAAAAAATAAGACACTTAAATGTCCAATAAGAATTTGAAAAAAGTATTCAAAATCAATAGCCAATAGGAAAGTACAAGCTAAAGCCACAGTGAAATACGGTGACACAGCTGCCAGAATGAGTAAAACAATTTTTAATGATATCCTAGGTCAGATAGGGTGGGAGACAATTGGAACTTTCCTCTACTGCTGTTTGGAACAACTCTTTTGGAAAATTGAATCTAGTAAAATGAAACATGCAAAACCCCTATGACTTACCCAATCTACCTCTGAGTATCTACTCCAAAGAAATGAGAACATATGTATACTAGAAACTACCCAAATGTCTATCAACAGATAATGGATGAATAATTTATGACATGTTTATACTATGGAATGCTTTACAGCAGTGAAGGATGAACTGCGGGCATATGCAATGACAAGGATAATTTCACAGAAATAGTGCTGAACTTAAGCAGCTGATACAAAAGTACATTCTGTATTCTTCCATCTTACAAAGCTCAGTTCAGTTCAGTTCAGTTCAGTCGCTCAGTCGTGTCCAACTCTTTGTGACCCCATGAATCGCAGCATGCCAGGCTTCCTTGTCCATCACCATCTTTCGGAGTTCACTCAGACTCATGCTCATCGAGTCCGTGATGCCATCCAGCCATTTCATCCTCTGTCGTCCCCTTCTCCTCCTGCCCCCAATCCCTCCCAGCATCAGAGTCTTTTCCAATGAGTCAGCTCTTTGTATGAGGTGGCCAAAGTACTGGAACTTCAGCTTTAGCATCATTCCTTCCAAAGAAATCCCAGGGCAGCTCAAAGAAAGGCAAAACTAATCTATGATTTTTAAAAACTCCTGAATCATTCTAGGACTTGCACCTAGGAATGCATCTAGGTTTGAGAACTACTTATGTATGAGGAGCTAATTGAGGTCCCAGGAAGTGATGTGATTGGGCCAGTTTTCTTGATTCCCAGCTTTGCTTTAAATGTGTGTAAGCAATACTTCTTCCTCCATTGGGGAAAACTGACCCCACCAGAACTTGATTCTATGTGCAACTCATGGAACCCAGATCTAAAGTTTTTACTGTCCCCAACAAATCCACTCAATGTAGATTCTTTCCTGAGAGACTGCTTTCATTCAAGAGTGAATGACTTTCCCATGAAAACCTTCTTAGATAATTTCTGTTATTTTATTTGATTTTATTTTTACTGAAGCATGATTGATTTGTAATATTGTGTTAATTTCAGACAGCATAGTGATTCAGTTTTATATATGTAAATGTAACTGAATACATATATATATATATATATGTTCTTTTTCAGATGCTTTTCCCTCATCTGTTGTTACCAAATACTGAGTATAGTTCCTTGTGCTATACAATAGGGTGCTATCTATTAATTTCTATTGCTTTAAAATGGCAAGCACAAAAGAGAATCCATAAACCTGAAGGAAGCACTATGTAATTCTCTTAGGTGCCATTTAATATCCCTACATGATACTAGTTAAACTAATGTTCTGATATCAGTATTCAGCTTTTTTTTTTTTTGGCTTTGAGTTTTTGTTTTTTTTTTTAAGTTGAAATATAGTTGATGTACAATATCAAATTAGTTGTATGTGTACCATGTAATGATCTGACATTTGTGTTTATTATGAAATGACCACCATAATAAGTTTAGTAACTGTCTCCATACAAAATTATTACAATATTATTAGCTATATTGTTTATGGTGTACATTTCTTCTTGTGACTTATTTATTATATAACTGGAGTTTTGTATCTCTTTCTGTTCAATTTGGGCTTCCCAGGTGGGGTAAAGAACCTACCTGCCAACACAGGAGACATAATAGACAGTGGTTTGATCACTGTGTCGGCAAGATCCCCTGGAGGAGGGCATAGCAACCCACTTCAGTACTCTTGCCTGGAGAATCCCCATGGACAGAGGAGTCTGGCCAGCTACAGTCCATAGGGTCTCCAAAACTTGGACATGACTAAAGCAACTGAGTATGCATGCACCGTTCATTTAAAAAATCATTTAGAAAGATTCTGTAGAGGCTTAGGAAAAGAAGAATTTCACTGTCTTTCAGGGGAATTGAGATACAATTTTTGGTCCATTAAAAAATACTTATTATGTTCATTTGGTGCCTTAATTCTACACGACAAAATGATGAAAGCAGAAAAAGGCTCATATTCTCTGCTTTTGGCATAAGCAGCATTGAAATCATTCAGATTAATAAATTTCAAGAGCATTGCCAATATAAATGAAAGAGATGTGTTATCCCTTTGCACATCTCATTGTTAGCAATCACGACAGATAACTGAATGAAAGAAGTCAAATGACACATTTATGTATGAAAGGGTTTGAATAATCATGGATGAAATTCACAAACGTAGATTCAGACAACCGCTGGAAAACCACAAGGAGGGTAGGAATGAAAGACTAGTAAGGAGACTGACCACCCAGAAACAAGCTGTATTACTGGAGATAACTCCACATTTTTTTTTCCCCCTGAAATCTTTATTCCCTTCTCACCTCCTTCTTGTTCTCCTTCCTCCTTTTTTTTTTTTTCCTGCTCTTCCAGAGTTTTGTCATCTGTACAAAAGGCCCTGAGAGTCTAGAAATGTGTCTCCTTATTGGTCTATCTGAATTTCAACTGACTTTTCTATTGATGTGAACATTGGTTCTTAACCTGTAGCTTTTCTTTATCGTCAAATATATCAGTGGTATAATAGCCATCCAATGCCATTTTCTTTATATTTATTTCTCAAAAGGTGTAACGGAAGTCACACCTGCTAGTGAGTTCCCTTGAACCAGTCAACCATTCTAACTCATGGCCAGAGCCAAGGATTCTCTGTTCCACATACCACCAGTAGAGCTGGGCAACGAGTCATCCATCTCTAAAGTCCCATCATAGGCCTCTGTTCTTTTTTCTTTTTAACATTTATCTATTTATTTGGTTGCATCAATCCTTTGTTGTGGCACTTGGGGTCTTCTATTGGGGCACATGGGCTCAGTAGCTGGCACATGAGATCTTAGTTCCCCAACCAGGGATCAAACCCATATTCCTTGCCTGGCAAGGCAGATTCTTTACCCACTGGACCATTAGGGAAGTTCCCTTGCCTGGGTTCTTGGACCAGTGCTGGTATTGTCTCAGGTTGGCTTCTCTGGATGCAACTATCAAAACATGGCTAAAGGAGGAGCTGGCACAGATTGGGCACAGGGAAATGTCAAGCTGTGATACAGGATGGCAAAGCCTCTGCCAATGCCCCCAGGAACTAGAGCACATACTGTCCATCATCATGGTACCCACTAAACACTTATACCCTCATCACCATCAGTCACTGGATGTGGGCCTCTGGGAAGGGCATTCCACAGAAAAAGCGGGCTATCTGCAGTCGAGACACACTTAGAAGCTCAGGCATTGAGTCCTTCCTGGAAGGGGGCTTGTTTCCATCACAGAGATGCAGGAAGAGAAAATGCAGATTAGGCTTGGTCTCAAATGACCCCAGATTTTACTTGAAAGACTATAGGTTTCATTCAGGCCTGATCTTAATTTGCAGCTCAGAGTATAAGCCAAAATTTCTCCATTTAATTTGGAAAATACTCCCAAATTTCACTGATCTAAATACTTGGTACACTGTAAGATCACATAGAGGGCTTTTTAAAAATATGCTTTTGTGAGAGATTTCTAGTTCAGTTTTCAAGAAAGACTGCATGAAATAAGGTTTTGGAGGGAAATGATATAACTTGAAAAGAGATTTAAGGGAAATGGGACTAGGGAAAAGGGAACTCATGGTGTCTCACTGAAGTATGTTTGACCCAGGCTCTGATTTAGATATCAATTTCTGAGATTATGACCTTTGGCTAAATTCTAGGGACCTAGAATGTTCTGAAACCTCTTTCGCCTTATCCTCTCTCCCTGAATCCAAACCCGGATCCTATAAATCCATAATTCAAATTCTGTCCTGGTCATTTAAAAGGTCTGATCACTACCATTAAATCTAGCAGACAATTTAAAAACCCTTGTTTAGAGTCATGAATCTCTTTCTCTTTTGAGAGTGTTCCATGTTTGGCCTCATCCTAAAACTGAGCACCCTGTTACTTGCAAGCTTTTCCTTCTTGAAACAGCTCCCATTAACCAGCAGAGCAGCATAAAGAACAAAAAGGTCCGCTAGGCAGAGCATGGATGTTATCTAATGATATGAGAACTTTGCTGGGAGCTAACTTGAAATCAATTTCCTATGCATTGGGCTTTATAAGGTCTTCCCTTGGTGGCTTGGACAGTAAAGCGTCTGCCTGCAATGTGGGAGACCCGGGTTTGATCCCTGGGTCAGGAAGATCCCCTGGAGAAGGAAATGGTAACCCACTCCAGTACTGTTGCTTGGAAAATTCCATGGATGGAGGAGCCTGGTGGGCTACAGACCATGGGATTGCAAAGAGTCTGACACAACTGAGCGAGTTCACTTCACTTATAAGGTTACTCCATGCACTTTTGATATCTGGTTGACGTCCAATAAGGGTATTTTCAATAGCAGTTTTAAGAACAGGAATGCTATTCGATTGTTTTGTTTGTTTGTTTAAGAATAAATCTAGGTTTGTTTGATTTTTAATTTTTTATGCTGCATTATGCAGTATGTGTTTTCTGACCAGGGATCGAATTCACACCAGCTGCAATAGAAGCAGTCATAACCACTGAGCTGCCAGGGAAGTTCTATTCCATCATTTCCAATTGCCTTGAGATGGTTTAGTCATTCAGTTGTGTCCGACTCTTTGTGATCTCATGGACTGTAGTCTGCCAAGCCCTCTTGTCCATGGGACTTCCCAGGCAAGAATACTGGAGTGGGTAGCCATTTCCTTCTCCTGGGGATCTTCCTGACCCAGGGATCAAACCCAGGTATCCTGCATTGCAGGCAGATTCTTTATCATCTGAGCCACCAGGGAATCCCTGATTGACTTACAAACTATCATATCAAATTCCTTTTTTTCTGTGGTGGCCAATAAGAATTATATCAAATATATTTATTTTGTGTGATTTTTTAAATTGAGGTATAATTGACGTACAACACTATATTAGTTTCAGCTATACAACATAATGATTCAATATATGTATATAGTCTTAAATGATCATCACAATAAGTCTAGTTAACATCCATCAGCAGACATAGTTACAGAAATGTTTATTTCTTGGGATGAGACTTTTTAAGACTTGCTTTCTTAGCAGCTTTCAATGTGCAATACAGTATTATCAACTATGGCTGCCATGCTCTATATTATATCCCCATAGCTTATTTATTTCATAACTGGAAGTTTGTTCCTTGAATATATCTCTTGGAGTAAAAACAAAAAGTAGTTTAGCATTATAAATTTGGAGCTCGTGTCACTGATCAATAGTCCAAATACTATGGTTTGAGTCTGTCAATGTTGTAAAAATAGAAGATCCACATTACTGTCAGATTCAGTGCCAAAGAAGTGATGCTTTTTGTGGTGTTGGAGAAGACTCTTGAGGATCCCTTGGACTGCAAGGAGATCCAACCAGTCCATCCTAAAGGAAATCAGTCCTGAATAGTCATTGGAAGGACTAATGCTGAAACTGAAACTCCAGTACTTTGGCCACCTGATGGGAAGGACTGACTCCGTGGAAAAGACCCTGACGCTGGGAAAGATTGAAGGCAGAAGGAGAAGGGGACGACAGAGGATGAGATGGTTGGATGGCATCACTGACTCAATGGACATGAGTTTGAGTAAACCCTGGGAGTTGGCGATGGACAGGGAGGCCTGGTGTGCTGCAGTCCACGGGGTCGCAGAGTCAGACACAACTGAGCGGCTGAACTGAACCGAACCCAAAACTTTCCTCAGACAAAGCAAGGTTAACATTTTGTCCTCAGTCCTTCAGAGTAAGTATCCAAATTTTTCTCCTATTCTCCTATAGCTTCTTCTCCCTTTTTTTTTTTTTTTTCCTTCTTCAATCAGAGTATGAATGTATGTTACTCACTCAGACGTGTCCGACTCTTTGCAACCCCACAGACTATAGCTCACCAGACTCCTCTATCTATGGATTTCTCCAGGCAAGAATACTGGAGTGGGTTGCTCTTGACTTATCCGGGGGATCTGCCCAAAGTAGGGATCAATCCTCAGTCTCCCGCATGGCAGGCAGATTCTTACCATCTGAACCACCAGAGTAGCCCCAGCCAGAGTATGAGCCCCTTCAAAGGCAGGGGTGCTGGAAGCCTGTTTTTCTATCGCTTTCATTGCCTGGCTTGAGTCCAGTAGGTAAAACAGTCCTCAGGCCCTGGAGGAGTGGGACTATTAAATGTAATTTTACAGTTTCATGGGGTTGAAGCTGCGTCACGCATCCGCCTGACGGGTGTATGTAATTAGTTCCGGTGAGAAGTCAGGAGAAGGATGCAGTGTCAATAAAATAGAACTCAGTCAGCACAGAGACTCATGTCAGCATGTAATTCCCCTTCCTCCGCCTCCACCGTTCAGCCATCTTTTCCACACTGATGGTCACCATCTGGCAGTTGTTGCTTCCTACCTCTGTCCTCCAGCCAAAGGACTCAAGTTGATCAAAGTGTCAGTGGAGAGAGACTGAAGAAATGGCCCTTTGCAGCATAACTGACCTTGGGTCCCCCACCTCTGTAGGAATCATCTTAATAGTAGTGGATGAACCCACAGGCACCTGAAGCTGCTGGGCACCTCCGAGTTCTCTAGATGCCTACACTAAAAATAAGTGTCAGATAGAAATGTAATTATCAGGCCCCGCTTTCTTCCTACTGAACCAGAATCCGTGGAGGTTTAACAAGATCCCCCAGTCATTCATATACACAATTAACCCTGAAAAGCACTAGAAGATTCTTCCCTATGTGTACCAGAAAGGTGATCCTGGGCGAAACTAGGTATCTAAACAAAATGTGTCAGAAAAGATTTGCAGATCTGGCTTCTCTGGTGGTCCAGTGGTGAAGAACTCCACCTGCCAATGCAGGTAATATGGGGTTTGATCCCTGGTTGGGGATGATCCCACATGCCAAGGGGCAACTAAGCCCATTCCACACAACTCCTGAACCCACTCGATGCAACAGTTGAGACAGTGTAGCCTGGAGCCCATGCTTTGCAACAAGAGAAGCCACCACAATGAGAAACCAGCACTCTATAACTAGAGTAGCCACCTGCTCACGGCAACTAGAGACAGCCCGTGGGTAGCAACAAAGGCTCAGCACAGCAAAAATTAATTAAATATTAATTTTAAAAAAGATTTACAGATCAATTAATTCATTGATCCTGGAGAAACAATAACATCAAAATGTACACATTAATAAGAGAACAGTTTTACCTCCTAATAAAAGATTTATTAACAATTGAATAAGAAATCCTGACAATTCAGAGTGTAACACTGCAGTTCATTAATATTTCAAAGCACCATCATAAAGACTACTCAGTAAATATTTGCATTAAATTAAAATACTATTTGTGTTTATTTGCTTGTTGCTTTGTTTTGGTTTTGCCTGATCTAGGTCACACAAATGTTAAAAGGAAGTTCTTTATCATTAGGCAAACTTTTTAGTAGTTTCTAAGATTCCTAAAGTTGTTACTCCTTCCATCCTTGACATTTCTACCTGGTTTATTACAATATCTTACCTCTAGTCATGTGCTGGAGAAGGCAATGGCACCCCACTCCAGTACTCTTGCCTGGCAAATCCCATGGATGGAGGAGCCTGGTGGGCTGCAGTCCATGGGGTCGCAAAGAGTCGGACATGCTGCTGCTGCTGCTAAGTCACTTCAGTCGTGTCCGACTCTGAGCGACTTCACTTTTACTTTTCACTTGCATGCATTGGAGAAGGAAATGGCAACCCACTCCAGTGTTCTTGCCTGGAGAATCCCAGGGATGGAGGAGCCTGGTGGGCTGCCATCTATGGGGTCGCACAGAGTCAGACACGACTGAAGTGACTTAGCAGCAGCAGCAGCCATGTGTAGATCCCTATTTTTAAATTACTTTTTAATTAAAGGTGATATATGCTCTACTTGGAGAATACAGGAGAATATTTCAAAGACTAGAAATTACCCACAGTTCTAGCTTGAGAAAAATACAGTTAGCACATTTATGTATTTTCTTCCAACTTTTTAAAGTAGTTAAAATGATACTGTACTTATATGTTGGTATGGTGATTTATTTTAAATGAAGACAAAGCATATTATTATGTTATAACATGGAATATAATAAAACTTCATATAATTATACTCTATTGCATCATATTTTACTGGATACCATAACTTACCTAACTATTCCTTCATTATTGAACACTTTAAATTATTGGCAAGTTTTACTTTTCAAGTAAAGAGGTGAAAATCATCATGAATAAAATTTTGTTCATACTTTGGCATAGAAACATTACAAAAACCTTGATACAGACTGCCAAACTGAGTACCGGTTCTTTACAAGACTGACCATCTCATCAGAACCTCACAAATGCCTAAGGTATTAGGGAAGAGCATATTTCATTATATGAATAGAAAATTTTATATTTATATTGTTTTCGTCAGGAGATAATTCATTTTTTCAATGCTCATTTATCTATCTCATGGCATTTTTCTCATAGGGTTCATATGTGATAGTTACAGCTATTGTCTTTATTTGAATCCATGTTAGAAACTTTTTTAGAGATTTTTTTAAGCAAAATTTCATATAGCCAAATTAATCTTTACTATATCTTTTGTTTGTTTCTAGGCTTAGAAAATATTCTCCTGCTCAGAGACAGAAATTTTATTTCTATTATTATCTAGTGATCTTCTATCTTGACTTTTAGATTCAATTGTTTAGTCCATCTGGGATTGGTTTTGGTGTTAGTATAAGATGAGAATATAAAGGAATTTTTCCAAATTATGAACCACTTGTTTCAATAAAATTTAGTGAATCTTTTTCTTTTCTGCTCAATTGCTATACAACACAAACACACACATTAACATGTGAAAACATCACACATATAATTTATATAACATACAACAAATATTGTGCTGTCATCAGATCTGAGCTATATATTCTTAAGTGGTAAACACTCCTTTTATTATTGTGGCTTTACACTAGGTTCACATACATGACTGGCAACACTTTTCCTGCTGCTTTTTTAAGTGTTTCTATATATTTTCCTATATTTTCAACATCTTAGCTTTTTAATTATTAATTTCTAAAATTCTGTACAAACTGTGGAAAATTCTTAAAGAGGTGGGAATACCAGACCACCTGACCTGCCTCCTGAGAAATCTGTATGCATGTCAAGAAGCAACAGTTAGAACTGGATATGGAACAACAGACTGGTTCCAAATTGGGAGAGGAGTATGTCAAGGCTGCATATTGTCAACCTGCTTATTTAACTTATATGCAGAATACATCATGTGAAATGCTGGGCTGGATGAAGCACAAGCTGGAATCAAGATTGCTGGGAGAAATATCAATAACCTCAGATATGCAGATGACACCACCTTTACGGCAGAAAGTAAAGAAGAACTAAAGAGCCTGAAGAGTAAAAGAGGAGAGTGAAAATGTTGGCTTAAAACTCAACATTCAGAAAACGAAGATCATGGCATCTGATCCCATCACTTCATGGCAAATAGATGGGAAAACAATGGAAACAGTGAGAGACTTTATTTTGGGGGGGCTCCAAAATCACTGCAGATGGTGACTGCAGCAATGAAATAAAAAGACGCTTGCCCCTTGGAAGGAAAGCTATGATCGACCTAGACAGCATATTAAAAAACAGAGACATTACTTTGCCAACAAAATTCTGTCTAGTCAAGGCTATGGTTTTTCCAGTAGTCATGTATGGATGTGAGAGTTGGACTATAAAGAAAGCTGAGTGCTGAAGAACTGATGCTTTTGAACTGTGGTGTTGGAGAAGACTCTTGAGAGTCCCTTGGACTGCAAGGAGATCCAACCAGTCAATCCTAAAGGAAATCAGTCCTGAATGTTCACTGGAAGGACTGATGCCGTAGCTGAAACTCCTATACTTTGGCCACCTGATGTGAAGAAATGACTCACTACAAAAGACCCTGATGCTGAGAAAGATTAAAGGCAGGAGGAGAAGGGGACGACAGAGGATGAGATGGTTGGATGGCATCACTGACGTGATGGACATGAGTTTGACTAAACTCCAGGAGTTGGTGATGGACGAGGAAGCCTGGCGTGCTGCAGTCCATGGGGACACAAAGAGTCAGACACAACTGAGTGACTGAACTGAATATTTTGTTATGGTGAGAGGATTTGATGGATGTTACAGTGATTTTTTTTTTGTAATTTACTGGAAATTTTTTTTTTTTTTGCCTTATAAAGGGTCAGTTTTTGTAAAGGTTCAAAGTAGGTTTGTTTGCTTGGAAGGCACAGAATTCTCTCTATACATCCAGTAAATTAAACATGTTATCACCTCATTAATATCTTCCATATTCTGACTAATTTTATGTCTGCTTGATACATAAATTTTGGAAAGCTGTGTTAAATCACTCACTCTGATTGTGGGCTTGTCAAATTTGCTCATTATTTCTTAGTTTCTTTTTATGCATTTCATGGCTATGTGGTTAAATACAAGTTTATGACCTGTGTTCTTGATGGATTTTTCTTTGTATTGTTATGCCATGCCTCTTGAGTTCTATTAATACTTTGGTTCATATCCTATATGTAATGTTGATATTGCTATTAAAGTAGCAATAGTGTGTGCATCTTTCTTCATCCTTTGATTTTCAACTTTTCTACATAATTTTGTTTAAATTGTGTCTATTGAATATAGTATATTGCTGGATTTAAGAACAAATTAGATAATTCTTTTCATTTATGAGCTTAATCTCTTGGTATTTGTTTTTAACTATTGAACCCAGGTCTCCCACATTGCAGGCAGGCAGACAAATGCTTTACGCTCTGAGACACCAGGGAAGCCCCCGTTGATATGTTTGGATTTATACATCTTATTTGGGGCTTTCTTTTTATCATTCTTTTTATTTACTTTTTTTTTCTTTTTGAATTGATATTCCTCATAAGCCCCTTTTCCCTTCTGTGCTGATTTGGAAGCTATAGGTTGAATTTGTATCTTTTTGGTGGCTACTCTTAAATGTTTATATATGTAAATATTTCTAACAGTCTACTTTTTCATTACTTCATCATTTTATAATTTTCTGAGCTTAACAATTGTTTCCTGGATTCCATGCCTCTGTTCTTAACTCAGTGTTATTAATACTTTTATAATTTAGAAAGACTCTATTCTTTATTTTCATAATTGTTAGACATTTATTTTCTCGTGCCCATTTAATTTTTTAATTTTTGCCTTTTCATATATTGATGGTTTTTGTTGTTATTTAGANGCCTGGTGGGCTGCCATCTATGGGGTCGCACAGAGTCAGACACGACTGAAGTGACTTAGCAGCAGCAGCAGCCATGTGTAGATCCCTATTTTTAAATTACTTTTTAATTAAAGGTGATATATGCTCTACTTGGAGAATACAGGAGAATATTTCAAAGACTAGAAATTACCCACAGTTCTAGCTTGAGAAAAATACAGTTAGCACATTTATGTATTTTCTTCCAACTTTTTAAAGTAGTTAAAATGATACTGTACTTATATGTTGGTATGGTGATTTATTTTAAATGAAGACAAAGCATATTATTATGTTATAACATGGAATATAATAAAACTTCATATAATTATACTCTATTGCATCATATTTTACTGGATACCATAACTTACCTAACTATTCCTTCATTATTGAACACTTTAAATTATTGGCAAGTTTTACTTTTCAAGTAAAGAGGTGAAAATCATCATGAATAAAATTTTGTTCATACTTTGGCATAGAAACATTACAAAAACCTTGATACAGACTGCCAAACTGAGTACCGGTTCTTTACAAGACTGACCATCTCATCAGAACCTCACAAATGCCTAAGGTATTAGGGAAGAGCATATTTCATTATATGAATAGAAAATTTTATATTTATATTGTTTTCGTCAGGAGATAATTCATTTTTTCAATGCTCATTTATCTATCTCATGGCATTTTTCTCATAGGGTTCATATGTGATAGTTACAGCTATTGTCTTTATTTGAATCCATGTTAGAAACTTTTTTAGAGATTTTTTTAAGCAAAATTTCATATAGCCAAATTAATCTTTACTATATCTTTTGTTTGTTTCTAGGCTTAGAAAATATTCTCCTGCTCAGAGACAGAAATTTTATTTCTATTATTATCTAGTGATCTTCTATCTTGACTTTTAGATTCAATTGTTTAGTCCATCTGGGATTGGTTTTGGTGTTAGTATAAGATGAGAATATAAAGGAATTTTTCCAAATTATGAACCACTTGTTTCAATAAAATTTAGTGAATCTTTTTCTTTTCTGCTCAATTGCTATACAACACAAACACACACATTAACATGTGAAAACATCACACATATAATTTATATAACATACAACAAATATTGTGCTGTCATCAGATCTGAGCTATATATTCTTAAGTGGTAAACACTCCTTTTATTATTGTGGCTTTACACTAGGTTCACATACATGACTGGCAACACTTTTCCTGCTGCTTTTTTAAGTGTTTCTATATATTTTCCTATATTTTCAACATCTTAGCTTTTTAATTATTAATTTCTAAAATTCTGTACAAACTGTGGAAAATTCTTAAAGAGGTGGGAATACCAGACCACCTGACCTGCCTCCTGAGAAATCTGTATGCATGTCAAGAAGCAACAGTTAGAACTGGATATGGAACAACAGACTGGTTCCAAATTGGGAGAGGAGTATGTCAAGGCTGCATATTGTCAACCTGCTTATTTAACTTATATGCAGAATACATCATGTGAAATGCTGGGCTGGATGAAGCACAAGCTGGAATCAAGATTGCTGGGAGAAATATCAATAACCTCAGATATGCAGATGACACCACCTTTACGGCAGAAAGTAAAGAAGAACTAAAGAGCCTGAAGAGTAAAAGAGGAGAGTGAAAATGTTGGCTTAAAACTCAACATTCAGAAAACGAAGATCATGGCATCTGATCCCATCACTTCATGGCAAATAGATGGGAAAACAATGGAAACAGTGAGAGACTTTATTTTGGGGGGGCTCCAAAATCACTGCAGATGGTGACTGCAGCAATGAAATAAAAAGACGCTTGCCCCTTGGAAGGAAAGCTATGATCGACCTAGACAGCATATTAAAAAACAGAGACATTACTTTGCCAACAAAATTCTGTCTAGTCAAGGCTATGGTTTTTCCAGTAGTCATGTATGGATGTGAGAGTTGGACTATAAAGAAAGCTGAGTGCTGAAGAACTGATGCTTTTGAACTGTGGTGTTGGAGAAGACTCTTGAGAGTCCCTTGGACTGCAAGGAGATCCAACCAGTCAATCCTAAAGGAAATCAGTCCTGAATGTTCACTGGAAGGACTGATGCCGTAGCTGAAACTCCTATACTTTGGCCACCTGATGTGAAGAAATGACTCACTACAAAAGACCCTGATGCTGAGAAAGATTAAAGGCAGGAGGAGAAGGGGACGACAGAGGATGAGATGGTTGGATGGCATCACTGACGTGATGGACATGAGTTTGACTAAACTCCAGGAGTTGGTGATGGACGAGGAAGCCTGGCGTGCTGCAGTCCATGGGGACACAAAGAGTCAGACACAACTGAGTGACTGAACTGAATATTTTGTTATGGTGAGAGGATTTGATGGATGTTACAGTGATTTTTTTTTTGTAATTTACTGGAAATTTTTTTTTTTTTTGCCTTATAAAGGGTCAGTTTTTGTAAAGGTTCAAAGTAGGTTTGTTTGCTTGGAAGGCACAGAATTCTCTCTATACATCCAGTAAATTAAACATGTTATCACCTCATTAATATCTTCCATATTCTGAATAATTTTATGTCTGCTTGATACATAAATTTTGGAAAGCTGTGTTAAATCACTCACTCTGATTGTGGGCTTGTCAAATTTGCTCATTATTTCTTAGTTTCTTTTTATGCATTTCATGGCTATGTGGTTAAATACAAGTTTATGACCTGTGTTCTTGATGGATTTTTCTTTGTATTGTTATGCCATGCCTCTTGAGTTCTATTAATACTTTGGTTCATATCCTATATGTAATGTTGATATTGCTATTAAAGTAGCAATAGTGTGTGCATCTTTCTTCATCCTTTGATTTTCAACTTTTCTACATAATTTTGTTTAAATTGTGTCTATTGAATATAGTATATTGCTGGATTTAAGAACAAATTAGATAATTCTTTTCATTTATGAGCTTAATCTCTTGGTATTTGTTTTTAACTATTGAACCCAGGTCTCCCACATTGCAGGCAGGCAGACAAATGCTTTACGCTCTGAGACACCAGGGAAGCCCCCGTTGATATGTTTGGATTTATACATCTTATTTGGGGCTTTCTTTTTATCATTCTTTTTATTTACTTTTTTTTTCTTTTTGAATTGATATTCCTCATAAGCCCCTTTTCCCTTCTGTGCTGATTTGGAAGCTATAGGTTGAATTTGTATCTTTTTGGTGGCTACTCTTAAATGTTTATATATGTAAATATTTCTAACAGTCTACTTTTTCATTACTTCATCATTTTATAATTTTCTGAGCTTAACAATTGTTTCCTGGATTCCATGCCTCTGTTCTTAACTCAGTGTTATTAATACTTTTATAATTTAGAAAGACTCTATTCTTTATTTTCATAATTGTTAGACATTTATTTTCTCGTGCCCATTTAATTTTTTAATTTTTGCCTTTTCATATATTGATGGTTTTTGTTGTTATTTAGATTACTGCATTTAGCTTTTAGAGCATGCTACATGTATTTATTTTAAAGTTTTTTTCAACTGATACACAATGCTGTTTTAATGTGAGATCAAACTATGTTCCATTGTTGATTTTGTTAAATGGCTTTCTGAGATGAAATTTCTAAACACACTTAGTAGAAGTTTGGCCATATTTCTGAAATTAAATTTTCTTATTTTTGGTAGCATTTTGGTTTGCAGACTCATTTTGAATACAAAGTCCTTCAGTTTTCTTTTTTTTCTCACTCTTGCTTTTTGCATTACATGTTTATCTAGAATTTCTATGTTTGAAATGGATGGGATAAAGAAATATGTCCTCATCAGTTAATTCTATCGTTGTCCTCCTCTAGTCTAGTCACTGCCACGATGATGATAGAATTAACTACTGAGGACATAGTTCTATCATATGTCAGCTCTATTTCTATATTAATGTTTGAGGTAAATTCCTCCAATACCACTGAGATTCTTTAGACATGCTAAAATTTTAAATTAATTTGGAAAGTATTGATACCTTATTAGACTTTCCAACCAAGAACAGGAAGAGTGTGAGTTTTCATTTGGCCAGGTCTTTTTTTGTTTGTTTCTATCTCTCATTAAATGTTCATATTCTAATGCCTTCTGGAATAGTTAACCCTATACCACTCAGTTCTTGATCAACGTTGCTAACTTCAGATTCCTGGAATCTATGCAGGAAAATTCAGACTTGAGGTGATATTTCTCCTCATTCCCTACAAGGTCTCTTCCATCAGTTAATGCCACTTGTATTTCTTTTTTGCTGTGAAAGGATGCTATGAGCAGCGCTTCCGTCTTTGTAAGGACATGAGTCCATTTTTCTCCCTAGAATTTCTGGCTATTCTGATAATTTAGGTCTACATCTTCTTGGACTAGCTTCCTACAATCATCTGTTTTCTTTTTCAAGCACAATGTCAAGGCCCAAGGCCAGAAATGCATGGCCTTAAGCCAAGAACAGAATTAGTCTATAGGCTAGAGCAGCAGTTGTTGCTGATGGAAGGCGCGTGTGGGTGTGTGTGTGTATTTGTGCATATTAAGGACACCTGCTTATAAGTCTCTGGAAAAAAGAATTTTTTCTCATAATTGTCAAGCTCTACTTCCCCTCTGTTGCACTTTGTTGATTATAAAATATTTGTTCTGAATGATAATCATCTGGCATTGGGTGGGGAGAAGTGTAGCAATCTAATAAATAAATATGCCATTATGCTCATAAATAATCCATTTAAATTTGACTGTTTATTTAGCAATGGGAGCTTCCAAATATTTTTGGGTGCTAACATGTCATGTTTAGACGTCATTAAGCCTTTTCATTTTAATTTACTTACATCATGTCTGCTATCTTCAAAAGAAATGTCACTTGGTCTACCACTCAGCATGGAAAAGTGGATTTAAAAAAATAAATCATTTGTTCTGAAATTTGCCCATAAAATGTTTACAAAATGGAATAATCTCTAAACTAATGATAAATAATATATGTCTATATTTGATATATGTATACCTATATAATATTTTTTCTCTAAATAATGATTCTAAACTGAATCGAAGTTTCAAGATACCCAAGATTCTTGATGACAACAATAACAACAACAAAAAATAAATCAAAACAAAGTCTCATAAGATAGGCAGGACAAAGCCAAATTGTTGTGAAATGAAATGTATGCTACATGGGTCATCTCTTTTGGAACCATAAGATCAGTTTTTCACAAGATAAAATAGTTTGAATCAGGTGTTTTTAATTAGGCTAGTTTATAACATAATCCCATTTCTTTAATTAAAGAACTGAACATAGTATTTCTACACACTTCTTGATAACTTTAAAAATAGATATCAACATTTATACTTAAGATTCCACATTAAAACAAAAGTTCTAAGATCCAATAGATTAACATGAGTTATTATAAGAAGAAACTTCTGAAATACTGGTTGTTGTTTGTTGATTACACTGTGCAACACTTTCAAGGGTCATGAGAAGACAAACCAAGATTTAGAACAATTCCAAATTATGTCTTTGTAATTTGCCACAAATTCTTCATTAAAACAAAAAGCCTTGAATTATTACAATAATAATCTGAATCTTTGACTCTGTTTATGCTATTACTTTGGAGAAGGCAATGGCACCCCACTCCAGTGCTCTTGCCTGGAA
Organism: Neotragus moschatus; assembly: GCA_006410615.1. NCBI lineage: Eukaryota > Metazoa > Chordata > Mammalia > Artiodactyla > Bovidae > Neotragus > Neotragus moschatus. Next base: position 207,561 of record SJYA01001379.1, on the reverse strand, counting down.
AATCCCATGGACGGAGGAGCCTGGTGGGCTGCAGTCCATGGGGTCGAGAGTCGGACACAACTGAGAGATTTCACTTTCACTTTTCACTTGCAGGCATTGGAGAAGGAAATGGCAACCCACTCCAGTGTTCTTGTCTGGAGAAATCCCAGGGACGGGGGAGCCTGGTGGGCTGCCATCTATGGGGTCGCACAGAGTCAGACACGACTGAAGTGACTTAGCAGTAGCAGCAGCATGCTATTACTTCAAAGAAATGGATGCTATCCTGTAAAAATCATTGAAGGAAAGAATAATACATATGCTATAATATTTTTGAGACTAAGTCTTTAATAATCAACCACAAATAATTCCCAGTTCAGAAACCAGCTTTTCAAGAATAAAAAGAATCCACTTTAAAATACATTTTAAGTGTATCTTTCATTCTCAAAAACCAGAAAATATGTGAGTCCATAGCTATTGCTCTAGGTTCTGCAATGTTCCTTCAACATTCCTTCTGGGGATTTAAATGGATTTAATTTTTAATGGAATGAAATTTAATAAAACTGTCCCTTATTGCAAAACACCAGTGATTGGAATAGCTACTATAACACAAGCTTTCTACTTTTCATCCAACTTTTCATTACTAAAGGATTTGATTGTAGTACTTTTTGCAAGCCACCCCTTTCATCCTTAAATATTAACTTTATTTCAACTGTCATTCTAACATCTTTCCCAGCCCTTTCTTGTTTCTAACCTTAGCAGCCCAGTTAAAAAAAAAAAAAAAAAGCAACAAGTACATTCTCCATGTTCAGGAAAATGTGCCAAGTTGTGGATTTCTTCAGAGGACAATTTGAGTTATTAACTTCCAGGATTGGAATAACAATCCAAACTCTCACCTCCTTGGTAATATCCCCATCAGATTGTATACATCATCTAGCTAATCAATCTAATTCCAAGGCATTTATCATCTTTCATGGCTGACAATTTTGTTCTGAATAGTATTAATGTGACTCATTTGTGTCCTACTCTTTGTGACCCCATGGACTGTAGCCCGCCAGGCTCCTCTGTCCATGGAATTCTCCAGGCAAGAACACTGGAGTGAGTAGCCATTCCCTTCTCCAGGGGATCTTCCTGACGCAAAGATGGAACTGGTTCTCTCACATTGTAGGCAGATTCTTTACCACCTGAGCCACCAGGGAAGTCCAAGGTGAAGCCTTTGAAAGTGACTATTCAAAGGAATGCCTGGACGTACATAAAGAAGTCTATTCTGTCTTTTTTGAGACAGCACTTAACATTTTTGAACAAAACTGTGACATCTACCTATCCCCACATTGCTTCCTCTTTCTGCATTAAGGTTTTGGCACATTCTTCAATTCCATGCTCTCACCCTTTCTTATCTGGGTATAGTCCAATTTGCTTATGTCCCTCTTACAATGAGGCTTCCAGAACAGAGTAAGTTTCAGACAGTCTAACCAGTGAAAACTAAGTATAAATCCTATTCTTGTGGTTTTACTCCTTAACATGGAATTTGTTTTGGGGGGAGGGGAGGGATATCAGATTCTTATTTTATTTTCAGTTTATAGCTAAAATCTCGGGACTTTTTTATTTGATAAGTTGCCAAGCTGGTCTCCTTTTTAGACCTGTATGAAGAAATTCTCCTTGTTTTCTTTTGCACTAAAATTAACTCCTTGACTGTCCACCAGTTAAGACTCTGCACTTCCACTATATGGTTCACCCCTGGTTGGGGAACTAAGATTCCACAGGGTTTACAGTGTGGCCAAAAGAAAATAAAAAAGAAAAATAGAATCAGAAAAATACTTAAATAGCCACAATTCCACTAATCTAAGCCTATCAAAGCAATCATTTAAAATTTTCCCTTATATCTTTTCTTACACTTAGTAATACTCCAATTATATGTACCACTTTGTTATTTCATTTTACATTATGTCATAAGTACTTTTCCATATTTCTANAAAAACAGAATCAGAAAAATACTTAAATAGCCAAAATTCCACTAATCTAAGCCTATCAAAGCAATCATTTAAAATTTTCCCTTATATCTTTTCTTACACTTAGTAATACTCCAATTATATGTACCACTTTGTTATTTCATTTTACATTATGTCATAAGTACTTTTCCATATTTCTACAAATTCCAGATTTTTCATCCTATTTAAATCTTCTGCAAATTTTCCATCAAATTAATATGCCATGGTGTCATTAAACATTTCCAGTATTATTATTATGAATAATCCTACTTAGTTCCCAAGATTATAAGGTTAGATGAACTCCTCTACGAATCTATAGTACTACTGCCAAACTGCTTTCGAAATGGAAGGTTAGGACTTCTCCGGCAGTCCAGTGGTTAAGACTCTGCACTTCTCCTGCAGGGGCAGAGGGTTTGATCCCTGGTTGGGGAAGTTCTGCACGCCAAGCAATGTAGCCAAAAACAAAAAGGAGATGCATGTGGTGGGCGTCCCCTGACTCTGCAGAAGTGACGATCCCAAGGACTGCCCTCTAAACATATAAGGATACCTTTGTTTACCTCAAATTAATGGATGTAAATTATAGATATTGGGGCTTCCCAGGTGGCTCAGTGGTTAAAAAAAAAAAGTCTGCCTGACAATGCAGGAGACATCCTTGGGTCCAGAAGATCACCTGGAGGAGGAAATGGCAACCCACTCCATTGTTCTTGCTTGGGATAATCCTATAGATAGAGGAGCCCGGCAGACTACAGTCCATGGGGTCCCAAAGAGTTGGGCTAAACATACACACAGGCATTATAAGTATTAGGTTTAGCCTCTTAATTGGAAAATGAAGAGCAGTGACTATCCTTTTATACCTTTTGCCAAATTCCCTAGCAGTACCACGCAAGCATCTTTTGTAACCTGACTCCACCTTACCTTTCCAACCCTCCCCTTTTCCTCCAGGTGGAGTTAATAACCTCAACCTATGCATTCCAGTAGCCAGTGTCTGTGTAAGATATACAATTCATCACATTGCTTCATAAATGGAAGGCTATCTACATCTTTGTCTCTCACCTAGATGGTGAGATTTTCAAGGGAAGGATGAGGATGAGGTCTTCATTTTTCTATTACCAGTACCTACAAGTGTATCTCACATAAAGAGTAAATGTTTTGTGAAGTAATAGAGAAAGACACCCAGTCCATCTTTTCTGCAATGGTGATACTGCTATAGTGGTACCTTGTTTTTTCTAAGATGAGTTTCATTGATTACTGCTAATGTTGAGTATTTTCCTGTACTTAATCACTGAATCATCAGTTGTGTGATTGTTCATAGTTTTTGCCCATTAATATGTTGGGATAGGCTTTTATATTGCTATCATCAATCTGAATGTTCGTTTTCACTTCGCAAAAGCTTAAATAGCATTCATGGTTTTCCAGGTGTGGCTCTAAGTGCTTGACAAGTATCCACCCATTTAATACTTACAAAAAACGCTTGGAGATGGGTACTATTAGAGGCACAGAGAAATTAACTCACTCACCCAAAGTCATACAGCTAGGTAGACCCAGGATTTGAACCTAGAGACTTCAGAGTCTAGGCTCCTAATCCCTAATTTTATGCTATCCCTATTTTAATTATATTTTAATATTTATTTTTATAATATTGCTATAATAAAAAAACTAGTTGGTGGTTGTGCTATTTATTTTAGTTACTTTATTTTCAGTTGTACTGACAATTCAAAAATAATTTGTGTCCAGCACTACCCAAACCAAAGCTGGATTATGATCCAGAGCCCCGCTCCCTCAAATAGGTTGGTTGTTTTTAATGCTGATTTACCTGGCCTGGCATTTGACATGCTATTGTGGTCCCCAGGAGCCTCATGCCCACTTCCCTCCCCTGCTCCACGTACAATCTTGATTGTGAAGATGTTTCCTTTGTTTCTGGAATGTAATTCACTCTCCCTGCTGAGACAGGCTCTTTTATCCACAGAACTGACTTTCCCCATAGATTGCCCAGCTTCTGCTGCAAACACTAGAAGGCAGATTGTACTTTCCACTGAAAATGCCTCTGCTAGCTTGTCCCANCCCCTGCTCCACGTACAATCTTGATTGTGAAGATGTTTCCTTTGTTTCTGGAATGTAATTCACTCTCCCTGCTGAGACAGGCTCTTTTATCCACAGAACTGACTTTCCCCATAGATTGCCCAGCTTCTGCTGCAAACACTAGAAGGCAGATTGTACTTTCCACTGAAAATGCCTCTGCTAGCTTGTCCCAGCTATCAGACAGAAGCCTGTGTCAGACAGTATGATGTTTTCTGTGAGACTAAGGCCACCTCCCCTTTCGGGTATCATGATCTTAAACTGCTGTTTATACCCACAGAAACCACAGAGTTTCTTAGAGTGTGAATTCAGACCCCCACCCTCAAAGCCCAGCACAAAGCAAAGTGCAAGCCATCTTCCCACCCTCCACCCACCCACCACTTCAGCTTCCTCTGCCACTTCTTGACGTATTTCCTTTAGCCACTGCCCCTCTGTAGGGATTCCAGCTAGCCTCACCACACTGAGAGAATCTGTTAGTCTTAACATTTTGTTCATATTTCAAAGCTTAGGAAGTTGCCAAACCTTGCAAAATGTTGGGGCTGAAAGGCGAGTGTCACGCTCTTCCTTTAAGGTTTTTGTTTACTTTTCGGTTCTAGGCAATAAACATTTGATCTGTCAAGAGCTCAGGGATATGAGCTTGTGGTGGATGAGTTACCTGTGATAAAACTTCATTTGCCAGGAGGGGTAATTCTCAAGTTCCCCTCTTAGTTTTCTTCTATCATATACTCTGGAAATGAATCTAGGGATTCTTTTAATTCCAGTTATTGACTTCTAGGTACTAAATGAACACTAATTAGATAAGATTATCCCTTGATGTAAAACAATAATGTGAGGGGGAAAAATATACTTGAAGTGTTTCACTGAAGATCAGAAAGGGGTATTCTATTTTGTATTATATTTTTTTCTTCCTTCAAAGTTCAGTCTCATTAATTTGATCTATTAATCCACCTTCAGCATTCTTCTGAATATGAATTCTGTTTCTAATATATTCACACCAGCAAATTGATTATCTAAAATTTGATCCAAAATGTCTCCTGTGTTTTTCATTCCATTTACTGTTGTCCTATGCATGACCCCTCACGTACACTCAGGGTCTCCCTTCTCACTGGACCACCTAAGCATCCACACAGCTGTACTATAATGCAGTCTACATTTCTCTCTTCTGTCCCATTATGTTGCTATAGGAGACTTTGCAAAATACCATGCCAAAATCCAGGTAGATTGTTTACACAGATTTGCCTGATAAAACAAAGTATCTGTGTTAAGGAAGGATTTAAGATGTCCCTAGGGATTTTATGATATGTGTTAGATTTTTTTTCTTAATTATATTTCTCTTCCGTATTCACAAGGTAAAGCTGATATGGGATATCCCTAAGTGGCTATGAACTTTGTTCCATCCTAGTAGTTCCTGCAGGTTTCAGAAGTAAGGCTATTTATTCCTAAGTTCCCTCATGTTATAGTTTCCCAAAGTTCCCCTAAGTCTGATAACTTTTCTCAGGGGAAGACATTAAAAAATTCAGAAAGTGGAATTTGAAGTTACTTTATTGGGTTCATCAGATATTTCTTGATCACTAGATTTGAATAAAATAGTTTCCAGTAGTATTATATTAATATCTAGAGAGCTGATTTATTTATAGTCATCAAGAAATAGAAATTTTTTTGAGTAGAATAGAATGGGTGATTTTTTTCATAAAAAATCATTTTGTTTTCACAATTCAGCTATTGCCATTATTTATAAAGATAGAATTCTTCCCACTTTATCTCAGGTGGCTTCTATCTTCATACAAAAAGCCCCCCCCACCACTTCTAGTCCATCATTTCATTAACCTTTTTAAAGTTGATTTCAAGCAAAACTGGAAGTACAAAGTTCCAGATACACTTAACTAACAGTTCAGTATTCTAATCACTTACAAAATTCAACTTCTGCCTCAGAAGTTACTTTGTATTACAAAATGATTTTTCAATGTCTCATTTATATGAAAGTTGTTTTGCAGCCACAATCTTAAAATTTGGAATGAAAGTCCTAAAATGATTACATGTAAAAGATGTCCATCCTAGCCAATGTTAATTCTTGCAACAGGGGAAGCATAATAAAAATGAAATCCTTATGAAAGTCTTAACATTTTTTCTCATTCTAGGGATTGTCTTGTGTGTGTATGCTCAGTTGTGTCTGACTCTTTTCAACCCTATGGACTGTAGCCTGCCCGGCTTCTCCATCCATGGGATTTTCCAGGCAAAATACTAGAGCGTGTTGCCATTTCCTACTCCAGATCTTCCCAATCTGGGTNAAATGAAATCCTTATGAAAGTCTTAACATTTTTTCTCATTCTAGGGATTGTCTTGTGTGTGTATGCTCAGTTGTGTCTGACTCTTTTCAACCCTATGGACTGTAGCCTGCCCGGCTTCTCCATCCATGGGATTTTCCAGGCAAAATACTAGAGCGTGTTGCCATTTCCTACTCCAGATCTTCCCAATCTGGGTTGAACCCACATCTCCTGTATTGCAGGTAGATTACTTACCACTGAACCACCAGGGAAGCCCATGGATCTTCTTAGCTGAAAGCATATACATACATGCTTTTAAATTAGTGTTTTCCCTTGGCAAATTCTTATATTTTTCTCTAGTGTTCCAGAGCTAGAACTGTTAGTTTAACTCCTCACCATTCTGAAAAGAGAGTCTAATAGGAATTTCTATTTTTAGGCTTATGGTTTTAGAGCAAATTTACTTTACTGGTCCTGACTTTTGGTAATCTCTCATTCCAGAGAACAAGGCCATTCATACATTTTGTAATTAAGAAATGAATGAATACCTCCAATGAATACTGCTGCTGCTGCTGCTAACTCACTGTGTGCGATCCCATAGACGGCAGCCCACCAGGCTCCTTTGTCCCCAGGATTCTCCAGGCAAGAACACTGGAGTGGGTTGCCATTTCCTTCTCCATCAATGAATACTACGAAGTATAAAATGCAAAAGCTAGTACTAGTGTTGATTTCTTAAACACAGTCTTGGGTTTCTTTTTCAGTGACTCATTGGCAACACTAACTGAGCAACTGTTTCTCACTATGAAAGGCATCCTTTTCCTATAACATGTCATCCAAAGTAACAGGTTCAAAACCTACTCTTTCAGCTTTAACTACAAGCACTGTTTTGTTTGTATGTTTTGTGTACCTAATATGTGGAATCCTAACTTCTCCTTCAAAATCCAATCTTGAAAATAAACAAGCAATATATATATATGGCTATGTCTGTAGTCACATACATTTGAGCTCAGTTTAGTAAGGTTTTGTAAATGGGCAATTAACACCTTTGCATATTTAGTTAAAGAGCTAGTTTAACTGTGATGTTGATTATTTACCTTTTGTCCTGATCTCTTTTAATGTGGGCAGCAAGCAAAGAAATAAAATGAGAATCTGTAGTCAAAAAGATATTTGTGGATACTTAGAAAACAGTCATGTCTTTATTTATATATAATACAGGGTAGTGAGTGCAATGGAAAGTGTTAAATTCCTGTGTAGTGATGAGTCAGTTTTGCCCTGTGGCAATACCAATAACTGAATAAAGCAAATTTGCCCTTTTCTGTGGCTGACGGAATTACCACGTGTTCAGGCACCATAATTAGTGACACTCCACACTCTCAGAAATCTTAAAGTGTGGAAAGCAAATGGAAAAAGAGTATTATCTAATGCACCAACAATTCAAATATGCATGTGATAAAATGGCTGCTTTTAGTACAGCATGCATGGAATGAGGTCTTCGGAATTTCTCAGTAGCAGGTGTTGGTATATAAATATACATCTGGCCTCTCTCTGTTTCCCCTTCTCTGTTTCTTCTCTTTGTTAAGCCACTGACCTTATTGCTCATTCAAGAATAACTCACCAGAAGTGACAGTCATGTTCTTCAGATTAGGATAACAAGTGTGTATTATTTTGTGCTATCATGAAATTCATTTAGAGTACCTCTTTTAAGATGGATGAATTGTTTATTCTGAAATAAATGGCTTTTTTTAAAGCTATAAGAGCTCCATTATTTGATTATGCTAAATATAGAATTAATGCCTAGTATACAATCTTCTGATTAAAAGCTCTGTGAAAAATATGTTGTATGCAGTATGCTTTTAACAAATTTACTTACTGTTATTTGCCTGAGGGTCATCATCTGCTCCTAAATGAGAAATTTTTCCAAGGTTGGAGAAATGACATTTATTTAGTCAAATGTCCAGTCTTCTAGCTTCCAAGACTAACTTTAAGTCCCTGATATTACACTATATTTCAGGGTAGTTTACCAGGCATTTAAGGGCAAGTTTTTACCTTGGACTTCTTCAGTTCTAGAAGGGACATGACTCATCTTGACTATAATTGACATATATTCTAGGTAGTGACCTCTTTCCTGATTGCAGAATTCAGCCAAATACACAACCCAAGGGCTTACAAAATATTTGCTCCATGCACATAGGCTAAATAACTGAATAGACTTTTCCTCATTTGTTTCATTTTGAAAAACTGGAATATCACTTTATAATCCATTCTGTTATACCACATGCTTACTGATTGATGAGACACTTCAAAGATGTAACCCTGCACAGAAACTTCCAAATAAACGTTGACTAACAATCTCAGCTAGGTTGCTAATCCCACAAGCGCAGGGTCTGAACTATTTGCTTACGGCACATGCAACATCTAGGCTAGAGTCTGGCAATGTCAGGAAAGGCATCTGGCTTATCCACTAGGTGAAGTTGATGGACTGGCCAGTGGTAGTTATGACTGAACCACTCAGCAATCCAGTCATTGGAGGTTCTTCCAAGACTAATGAGAATCTTCACTGGCCTAAAAAAGGCAAGAACCAAGGGTTCCACCTGACATTCCACCTCAGATAGGAGGGAAACCATATGATTTACTCATGCCTTTAACTGGTTTCTGAATGGTCCAGTCACCTATTAATGATATGGTAAGTCAGATCAGATTATAGAAGAACCTTTGGTTCTGAGAAAACTACTTCTACAGCAACCTGTCCTAAGCTGGCTTGTTACTAAGCTCAGAAAGCAAAAAGGTCTCTACCAGCTCAACAGTAATACTATTTTGTGATCATCAAAACAATATTTACAAACCTTTGTTAATGATTTATAGGAAAATGTTCTCATTTCAAGTAACATAGGAAAATTAAAATATCATACAATCACAGTATTTTTTTTAATTATTAGAAAAATAAACTGGAAAGAAAGACACCAAAATAATGATTATCTCTGGGTGGTAGAATTATTGGTATTTCCTTATTTCTATTTTCCCATATATTCCATTTTTTTTTTTTTACAATAAACAGACACTATATGTATAATTCTGAAACTTTTATGTTTAAAGTCTTACCAAATCAATATTCAAGTTTCATTTATTTCATTTCTAGATAATTGTTCAGAGGACCTCTGCAGCCTAGTTAAGATCTGTATTTGCACAAATGTCTTGGATAAGAACGTAATTTTATTTGAATGAATGTGCGTCAATGCTTTTCTGAAAATTGAAAGCCTGAGCTAGAACTTGTCATCACACATAGAAAAATAATGTACACTTAGAGGAACTTCCTTGGAGGTCCAGTGGCTAACACTGTGCACCCAGTGCAGGGGATGTGGGTTCAATCCCTGGTCAGAGAACTAGATCCTACACGCCACAACTAAGAGTTCACATGCCATAACTAAAGATCCCCCACACTGCAGCTAAGACCTGAAGAAGCCAAATAAATACATAAGCAAATATTCTCTAAATGAATGAATGAACACTTAGAAATGTCTGTCTCTTTCTGTTATTTCTTTTTAAAAGAAAGTTATATAGGTATCTCATCTGTGTTCTGTTTCCCCACGCTAACCTGAATTCACAGTGGACAGTAACTGTCACTTACTGTGTGGTATTTAAGGCAGAATCATAAGAATTGCTTTTACTATTATTTATAGAAAAGGAATTTCCAACTGAGGTTGCTGAAAGTTTCAGTTCCTAGAGTTGAATATATCAGATAAGTGTGGTAACAAATTCCCTTTGTTCCTGGAAATTTGCTAGGATGGAACTTTTATGTACATAAAATTACCTCCCATTGTTCCTGGAGAGTTTTGGGAAGTCACCATAAATGTAGTCTCTATGGAATGCATCCTGTTAGTTCCCAGTGCCTTAGCAGGAATGTGTGAGGAGAGGAGTCCTAGGAAAGAGACTGCAGACTTCAACAGTCTGGGCAAGCAGTCATCAATTGTTATGGCTAGAACAGTAAGATAAATGTGACTCCAAGCTAGGGAAAAGAGGTGTGTTGCTTATGCATAAATAATCTAGTTTTTATAGTGTATCAAATTACAGAGCTTGAGATGTTTGGTCAATTCAATGACCCATTTTGATTTCTCAGTTTCACCTGTTAAAATGTGTCTAGCAAATGTTTCTCTCTAAAAAAAAAAAAAAAAAAAAACTTTCATATTGTGCTTTCAATTCTACCTAATTTCTGATACTTTCCTCTGTGGCTTACCTAAGAAATTGTCATTCCATTCTTGGAAGTCTCTTATCATTAGAAAGTTCTTTCAATACCTTCCTCTCTGCCAAGCTAACATTCCTCTCCTATCTATAAGAAAAGAATTGTGCCCTCCCCTGCAAAGAACATAACAAACTGCTTCAGAAAATAAGATGGAATAAGCCAGCCTTACATTCTTGATGGGCTGTCGGAGGAGTTCATAAATGATCAAAATCCTATTAAAAGATAGTACACTTCCGAGGAAAGAGGCCTGAATCACTTCTCGGGCTCCTACTGCATGGTTTTCGTGAAAATGATCTTGTTTACCACCTCCAGGAGAGTATAGCCCTGACGTGGAGCCAAGGTAAACAGGGGCAAGTGATCAAGAACCATTGAGCCAGAGGAAGCATTGGGACTGCCTGTTTATGTTGTTTGGCTAGGCTGGCTTCTCCCACTTCTTGAAGAGCAGAGGCAGGCTCTTTCACTATTATCCACCAGCAGCTAGGAGCTTTTTCTTTGTTTGCATCATCTGTCAAGTGCAGACCAGGAACAGTCTCCATTTCTCCACCTTATCCTCAGACTAGGCAGGTGGGAGAGTCTAGTGTGCTGCTATTATTTGGATATGGGAGGCATACAGGGAAGCAGCTTTCTCTCTTGGGGCACTATGGATGAGACAGGAGCAGTCAGGGGTCTTGGCCCCGGAGACTGTGGCTTCCCTCACAACATCTAGTCCAACCTCTTAAGGCCCAAGTATGGCTCCGAATTGTCAGAGTGCTATTCACCAATGGGAGTCTGGGACTGGGCTAAGGGACACAGAGAACAGTGACCTCTTAGCAGCCCAAGATGAGGAGAAATTCAAGTCCAAGCTGAGGACCAAGGCAGGTGAACTGAGAACCAGGAGCCATGTTGGGCAGAATGGCTGAAAGGTGAGAGGGAGAACAAGTGAGAGGGAGACTGATGGGCACAGAGTGCCTGTAGGAGTGCAACTATGAGCCCCCTTGGCTTGGACCATTACACCCACAAGTCTTGAAAATGCATGACTGTACCTGACATGAAGTATCCAAAATAGGGGGTAGTGACTGCATGTGTGAACCTCTGAGGCTTTTTAAAGTCCCTCAAGTGCACACTGCTGGAGCCCCTCTTCCCCAGAATACAAGGGTGGCTGCCACAGCAATCCATAACCCAAGGATGCCCCTCCTTCTAGGAGCAGGGACAAGTGGGATGCCTCATAGTTAGGGACTGTCATGGTTTCCTGCTCTGTGAAGTCTGGAACTCCACTTCTTCAGGTGTGAGGAGACGTCCTGTGTGGAAAGAGCCTGGTGTTTGTGTGTCACCCCAATGGTACACTTTCTTCTCTCTTTCCAGACCCACTCAGTTACTTCACTTTCATTTCCCTTTCCCTCTGCCCCTCACCTTCACTTCCTGATCATTTTTTCCTCTATCTTATATGCTTTCCTTCTTGGTCTGTTCCTTTCATCTTGTCAAGATGCACTTTATTCCTTCTAATAAATGGCTAGTCTGAATTTAGAGCAAAAATTCAGACCCAAACCCCAGACCCAGGCCAGCCCATGCTCAAAGGACACCTGTACTCTCTCCTCTGTGGCTCCATGCTTCCTGAATCCCAGTCTCTGGGGATGGGATTGAGGCATTTCCTTGGAAGCAAAACCACTAGCTGAGTCTTATGAAACCTTTGCATCAACACTGCCTCCTTCTAGAGCAGGGTCTCTGTTCTTTTTGTCGCTTGGTGGAATAGTGTTTAAAGAAAAGTAGGTACTCAGTAACTTCTTGTTGAATGAAGAACTAAACTCATGGCCAAACTGAATAAACGATGAAGTACCAGCCCTGGGCAAAACAGTAAAAATATAGCTTTTCAGCCTATCATGTTTATCAATTTTTTTCTGACTTCCCAAAGCATCCCTGGTAACTCAGCAGTAAAGAATTCACTTGCAATGCAGAAGACACAGGTTTGGTCCCTGGGTCTGGAAGACCCCCTGGAGAAGGAAATATGTGGCCCACTCTGTATTCTTGCCTGGGGAATCCTATTGACAGAGAAGCTAGGTGGGCTACAGTCTATGGGGTCCCAAGAGTGAGACGCAACTTAGCAACTAACCCACCACCACACCCAAAGCACCCTCTTTCATTATACCTTTGACCTCAGTGATCCCAATAAAAGGTTAAATTTTGCTAAAACTTACTTGCTTATTTTATCTTCATCCTTTTATGATGACAGCTCCCTAATATGATAAATAAATATGTGCATTTGGTAATTGTATAAGGGTAAAAGAGTTTCTTAGGAGCCTTCTCCCTCTCTTTTTATATTTTATGGATTACTTTGTATAGTGTCTTCAGAAAACATGAATATCCAATATCTTTGCCCTGATCTCCAGGTGAAACCCACATAACAAAGGCTGCAGGCTTCCAGGGAGGAAACCTCAGCGGAAAAGCATTGGGAAAATTTATTGGATAAAATAAAGCTTTTTATCTGTAGCATCTGCTATACATAAGAAACTAGCCTTTGCATCTTTTGCTATTGTTGTTTTTTAAATAAGCTACTAGTTATTCTCTATATTTTCTTAAATATTTTTATATTTAAAACTAAACATACTTTTCACATTATGGTTTATGAAATAAATTTTAAGCCAAAAGGAAAAATCTTTTAATTTTGAAAAAAAAAACTATTAAAATCTTATTAATTATGAAGTAAATTTTTATCATTTATTTTAGCCATCAAAGGATTTTTAATGTGACTTATAATTTTTAAATTCTACAAATATCTGATATTTTACATAGGTCTGAATATTACATCACTTTTACCAACAGGACAAAAAAAATGTGTTTTTTAAAAATGTGAACCCATTTAAATAAATATAAACTAAAATTTATCCTTGACAAAAATCACTTTGAAATAAATGAGCCAGATTTTTGAAAAAAATTTTGGATTACTAAAATTCAAAATTCAGTAGGTAGGCTGAAAATAAGATAGTAAGGAAATTAGAAAGCTGATAACATACTGAGGCCTGGTGTGCTGCAGTCCATGGGGTCACAAGGAGTTGGACATGACTGGGTGACTGAACAACAACATGCTGAAACAGAAGTTTGGGATTATGAGTGGATCCCAGGGGAATAAACAATCAAGAGAGCTTATGGACATGAAAAGATGCTCAGCATCATTAATCATCGGGGAAATGCAAACCAAAACCACAGTGAGATGTTGTCCACACATGTCAGAATGGCTATCATCAAAAAACACAACTGGCAAATGCTGGTGAGGATGTGGAGAAAAGAAAGCCCTCCTACATTGCTGGTGGGAAAGTAAATTGGTGCAGCCACTGTGGAAACCAGTATGGAGAGTTCTCAGAAAACTAAAAATAGAACTAGCATGAAGTGTCAGTCGCTCAGTTGTGTCCAACTCTTTTCAACCCTGTGGACTGTAGCCCACCAGCCTCCTCTGTCTGTGGAATTCTCCAGGCGTGAATGCTAGAGTGGGTAGCTATGCCCTTCTCCAGGGGATCTTCCCGACCCAGGGATTGAAACTGTGTCTCCTGCAATACAGGCAGTTTCTTTACCATCTGAGCCACCATACCATATGATACTCAATTCACACACACACACACACACACATATATATATATATATATATATGTATGCCCCAGAAACACTAATTTGAAAAGATACATATATCCCAATGTTCATAGCAGCACTATTTACAGTTGTCAGGATATGGAAGCAGCCTATATGTCCATCAACAGATGAATGGATAAANTCAATTCACATATATATATATATATATATATATATATATATGCCCCAGAAACACTAATTTGAAAAGATACATATATCCCAATGTTCATAGCAGCACTATTTACAATTGCCAAGATATGGAAGCAGCCTATATGTCCGTCAACAGATGAATGGATAAAGAAGTTGTGGAGTACTACCATATATGGAATATCACTCAGGCATAAAAAAGAATGAACTTTTTCCATTTATAACAACATGGAAGGATATGAAGGGTATTATGCTAAGTGAAATAAGTCAGACAAAAAGAAATACTGTATGATATCATTTATATGTAGAATCTAAACACAACAAACTGGTGACTATAACAAAAGAAAAACAGATTCACAGATATAGAGAGCAAACAGTGGTTACTAGTGAAGAGACAGAAGTGAGGAGGTATAATATAGGGGTAGGAGATTAAGACGTATAAAATATCAATACTATGTATAAAATCAATAAGCTATAAGGACGTACTGTACAACATGAGGAATATAGTAAATGTTTTCTACTAACTATAAATGAATATAACCTTTGAAAATCACTGTCATACACCTGAACCTTAGATAACATTGCACAACAAATATACCGCAACAAAAAAAGAGAGAGCTTATGGAATTCTTTTCTCAAGTCTTCATAGAAAGAAGAGATTTACTCTAGTGTGGAATGACTTACATGGATTGTTACCAGAAGGCAGGAGGATGTTCTAGATAAACATTCAATTACCTTTGGTCCAATGGTCCTTTCTTCTGCCCCAATCTTCCTATTCATATGGTCCTGGTCTTTCAAACTTGATTTTTTCTGTAATATAAAAACACACATTTAAATTTAGTTTCTAAGCTTTGCTGATTTTCAACTAAATTTACATCAATAATTTATTTTACTTGGAATAGGACCACATGATGCTTGGTTCTTCTGAGCATGGTTTGTGGGGTTTGGTTTCTGACCCTGTGACAGTGTTGGTGGACACTGGTTTGTTTTCTTCTTTCTTTTCAACCCAGTGGGAATGAAATGTAATGGAACTACATTGAACAAAATAATCTGTAATGGTTTTTCTGGCTCCTAACCCTTATGGCAGAAAATGAAGAAGAACTGAAGACACTCTTGAAGAAAGTGAAAGAGGAGAGTGAAGAAGTTGGCTTAAAGCTCAACATTCAGAAAACTAAGATCATGGCATCTGGTCCCATCACTTCATGGGAAATAGATGGGGAAACAGTGGAAATAGTGGCTGACTTTATTTTTCTGAGCTCCAAAATCACTGCAGATGGTGACTGCAGCCATGAAATTAAAAGACGCTTACTCCTTGGAAGAAAGTTATGACCAACTTAGACAGCATATTAAAAAGCAGAAACATTACTTTGCCAACAAAGGTCCATCTAGTCAAGGCTATGGTTTTTCCAGTGGTCATGTATGGATGTGAGAGTTGGACTATAAAGCTGAGCGCCGAAGAATTGAACTGTGGTGTTGGAGAAGACTCTTGAGAGTCCCTTGGACTGCAAGGAGATCCAACCAGTCCATCTTAAAGGAGATCAGTCCTGGATGTTCACTGGAAGGACTGATATTCAAGCTGAAGCTCCAATACTTTGGCCACCTGATGCAAAGAGCTGACTCATTGGAAAAGACCCTGATGCTGGGAAAGATTGAGGGCAGGAGGAGAAGGGGACGACAGAGGATAAGATGGTTGGATGGCATCACCGACTCGATGGACAAGGGTCTGGGTGGACTCCGGGAGTTGTTGATGGACAGGGAGGCCTGGTGTGCTGCGGTTCATGGGGTCGCAAAGACTTGGACACGACTGAGCTACTGAACTGACGCTGATAGAGATAACTCCTAAGAAGCAGGCAACACTCAATAATAAAAAGACTAGAGAAATGGACTCCTGGTTCACACATAGGAAACAAACACACATTCAAGGCTGAATATGTCCAATACGAATGAAAGGTACATATCTTTTATTTCGTTGAGGAAAAAATAAAATAGAGAGCAGAAATATACACTTGACTGTTTCCATGACAAGCATGGTGTACGGTCTCTTCTATTCACTAGCCCAGCTCAGAAAAGAAAGGATTTTCAAGGGCAGCGGTTGGGCTACCCTGGAAAAGCACTGCAATCCTTGTCTCCTTGTCACACAATGTTCCCCACAAAACATTTCAGTGAGAAGGCAATGAATTATAAAACACACTAATGCAGAAATATGCGGGGACTTTCCTGGTGCTCCAGTGGTTAAGACTCCATGTTTCCACTGCAGAGGGGCACAGGTTCAATCCCGGGCCAGGGAACTCAGACCTAATATGTTGTGAGGCACAGCCAAAACCAAAAAAAAAAATATTTAATAGAAAAAAAGAAGTATGTGTAGGATATTATGGAATTATGGAAACTGGGTATCCAACCCAGTTTGTGAAGGCAAAGGGGCAGGGCTCAGGGTCTCAAATGTCCTACTTGAATATGCCCCGCTGAGAATTTGAACTTAATCCTAATGGTACAGAGAATTCTGTGGGGGGTTTTAAATAGAAGAGCCTGATCAGAGCTCTCTTCTAGAAAAATCACTTTGGCAACCAGGCAGAGGACGGATTCGAGAGGAGTGAAGGTAGAAAGAGGGAGATGAGTTAAGAGGCTCCAGAGGAGAGAAATGGCGAGGGCCAGGGGCTGTGAGCCACCCTGGAGGCTGTGAAGTTGGTGGGGGGCAGCTCCCACCCAACCCTCTGGCCCCTCTCTGATCTGGGTGGCTTCATCCTCTTCTACGTGGTCCTGTCATCTACACTCGGCTCCTGGCTTCCTAGGATCTGGGGTCACTCCGCTCCCTACTTCCTTGCCCTATTTCTATTTAGACTCCCATGATGCCTCCATCCCCAGCAGTGGTGCCTTCAGCCCCCACCAAAAACACTAGTGAACCCCCTCGCCTCATAAGCACTGACCTGAGAAGCCCTACTCTGGTGCCCCCAGACCCAGCCGCTGGCTACCCTCCTGTAACCCCTCAAATACTGACCTTCTACCCCACGCCAGGTGCTAGGGATGTAGGAAGGCAGACGTTAGACAACATGCCATTCATATGGCTTAAGGTCTATAAGGGGAAACAGAAATTAAATAATTACACAAACAGTTATTTACTTACTGTTGCAAAAAGGACTGGGAAGGCAAATATAATGTGCAATAAGAATCTGAGAACAGGGGATAGTTTGGATGGTGGTGGGGGGCAGTCAGCTGTTTAGAAAGTGGGTCAAAAAAAAGTGCACTTGGGAAATGGTTACAGGAAGAGAGGAATGCTTGTGGGAAAGCCGCTGGTACTAGAGAGGGAACTGAAATAAATCCAGCGTGGCTCAGGCATTGTAAGCAACAGAAAGAGGCAGAAGACTGCAGATTGAGACTGGAATAGATCACAGGTGCCATCACAGAACAAATTAAGATCGTTCCTTATGCTCAAAGCA